>JANVCJ010084099.1:0-10961 GCA_026413505.1 Epizoanthus ramosus | reverse complement strand
CTTGCTTGTTCGTAGCGCTAGTCTTTTGAATCTCCTATGAATACTGGACAAAAAATGACTGTGGAATTGGATCTGTTAATTCCATACGTTTCTTTTCCCCTCTAGCGTCAAGTCTTCCTTATTCAGTGTTATATGTTAGTTTGGTCAGTTGGATGCATTTTGTTGACACACTGAACTAAGTATTATACAAGTTGAGAAAAGTGAGTGTATTGATTATATCATATGCGTTCCTTGGTATTTCAGAAGGTGTTAATGTATTGTCACCTTCTGCTGCGAGTTAGGAGTCTTTCATGGTGACTTGTTTGAACGCTTGATAGAAAATCGAGGAAGTCGAATAAGACACAATAATCTCTCTCATTTTGGACTCTTCAAAATGCAGATTGGTAAACAGTGGTATTCTTTTCAATTTGTTTTAAAGCCTATTTAGGTTCCAAACTCTACTTGATATAACTTAGCAATATTCCTGATTTTTGCTTAATAGCGCAGATTCTATTAAACATGCATACATGTATGTCATAATTTACTGTGAAGGAGCTGTTGATACAACGATTTATCATTTTTCTGTAGCATCTAACATTTCCTATTGTTATGTGTTAATTTGGTTGAAACTAACTTGTGAATGCACTGAAGTATACCTTAAGAAACTTGATCACTGATAATTGCATTCTTTTCAAGGCTTAAACGGTCGCTACGATTTTCTTAGTGACATATATTACTCAAAATTATTTATCCCGTTTTGCACTTACGCGCTTTTTCTTATAAGAAGCTATTTCAAAACTTTGATAAAGTCTCTTCTGCGTCTTGCAGCACAGTCAGTCAGTTCTTATTTTAGCAAACAGTCTTTCTCTGTTTTACACTGAAGCACAATCTTTTGTAAGAACGTCCCATTTTGATCGACAGTATCGAAAGCAGCTGACAGATCCGCAAGAAGATAAGAACAACTGATCTGTTGTTGTTGAGAGTAACCAAGATGTCATTTGTAACTTTCAATAGGGCTGACTCTGCAGAATGGAATGATTTGACATCAGGTTTTCTATCCGTGAAGGATCAGTGTAGCCTGCGTGCAGCCGGCCGCGAGGATATCTGAAACCCTAATAACCATGGGTTTAGTTCGTTTGCATCGCAGGCTAGGATCAGTGTTGACCTGCAAAAATATACAGAGTGATTTTCCTGGTTCACAACCTTAGCATGTTTCTTATTTGGTCTTAGCATTTTTGACCATACCAACATAGATGGCGATTGGTACATTTACGCATAATTTTTAGCGCACGAAAACCCTAAAAACACTCATAAAAATGCACTGAATAGTCCTAAAAACTTCAAACCTAGCATTCGCAGTGTTTTTAGTACAGGAACGAACTTTGCAAAAATATATGACTTTCTATGTGCCTATTCGTTGTGTTAGGTTCGCAAGGTATTGTAGTTAGGTGTACAGCCGCCATCTTCTTTAGTACGGTCGATTGGTTCTTATTAAGATATTTTATAAAGAAAGAAAGTATATCTAAATGATTTATGGTTGTCAGAGCTAGAGTCCCTATTTGTCCTCACTGAATTAAATATGTCGAGCGGTACGGTATAAAAAGAAAACATGGTGGAGAAATACTGGAACAAGCGAAGGGAACATGAAAACAGTTTGGAAGACAATCCTTCCTCGATCACCTTCTAAGACTAATTATTCAGCTTTCTCGCCCCAGTTTTTGCACATGAACTCTTCCACCATCTTCACTGATAAACTCAAGAGGGAACTTAGAGATTTACTTGTAATCTACTGCCGATACAACTAACAAAATCCTTTCATAGCATATAGTAGAGTATATCGGGTTCCCACTCCTTAGCTCACTAATAAAAAATGCGTAAGTAAGGACTGTAATATGCATGGCGGCCTTCATTTATTTTAACTCATTCACAATGCAATCTTTAATTGATACGGCGGTTATAGCAATGTTTCTCCGATACGAATTTCGTGTATTTTAAAATGATTACTGTATTTCAAAATGGCTATTACAAAAATATATATAAACTTAACCTTGTTAAAAACACATTTAGTCAAAGGTTTTGTTACTAGATACATACTTTTGGTAGCTACAAAATAAGGCCTAGTTGCTGAAATTAAGAAAAATATGAGACATTTGCGTGAAACAGTTCCGATTATAAAGGTGTCACAAAACTGCCTCAAAAGATTTTACGGCCTGACTCGTAGTCTATAACAGTGGCAAGCAACACGCTGTGCGCGTTGGATAGCTAGCTTATTAGTTTAAGCTTCAATTCAGTGAGTCAAAGCCATGAAGCTTCAAGAGTACCCCCCCCCCGCACCCTGCCTTTTGTTTCTATCAATTGTTATTGTATCTTAGACCACCCAAAAGACAAATGATTAAGGTAGTGCAAAAATGCTCAATAACTGTGTTCAACAACTAACAAAATCTTGATTAAACTTATGTCCTCAGCTGTGGTGTGAAACTGTATCAAAACGAAATGGAAATGTCCACGAGCATCTCTCACCTAACGAGATCAAACGACAAGAGGTGAGATAGCTTCCGTTATCAAATGGAGAAATCGAGTCTAGTTTTTCGTATTTTGATAAATAAGACCAGAACTAACGACAATAACAACTCTATACGACAGGAAGAAAACAGAAGAAAAATCTATTATTTAATATCACCGTAACTGATGTCAAACATGTTAACAATACTCCACGGCTAACAATGTTTTAAAATTGTTTTGACGATAAATTTTACGATCCACTTTTTAGTATTGTTCTGTCAATGTAATTTAATCATTGGGATTTTTTCTGCTTCAGGCCATATTTGAACTTTACAGTGGGGAAGAAGATGTAGTGGCTGACCTGAAAATGATCAAGGAGGTAGGAACGTGTTCGGTTTTTGAACCTCTGGGACTTATTCTAGGATGAAAAACAAGAGGAGATACAACTTGTCTCGAAACTCGCGGCTAACTTTAACACGAATACGTCTGTATAGGCTTAGATCAATTTGTGATGCTGTTCACTTGATTATTTAAGGTTTTAAGATGGACAAAATTACTAAAACTGTTAAAGGGAGAGTATCACAGCATAGCGCATGCGTACGCAATGTCTCTTAAATCCGACAAAAACG
Source organism: Epizoanthus ramosus (assembly GCA_026413505.1). Lineage (NCBI taxonomy): Eukaryota > Metazoa > Cnidaria > Anthozoa > Zoantharia > Epizoanthidae > Epizoanthus > Epizoanthus ramosus. The sequence continues at coordinate 7,851 of JANVCJ010084099.1, read as the reverse complement.
AGATATATGCTAAAAATAATGACTAATATGAGCAACTCGAATATAAAACTGTATTTCCCAGTACACTATTTGGTCGGATGGCCTGTTTTAGAAGGCAATTGAAGCAGATGATATTAACGTGATGTGAAGCGAATTTAGTGTTGGCCCGTAGGACAGATTATTGAAATAGCCCGCAAATGCATCAGTCCCCGCCGAACGTGCTTAATCAAAGGGCTTTTGTTCCAAAACGTTCTTCCAGTTGGATAATATTTAGCAATGGCATGTAAAACTCCTTTTTGTTGTATTTAAGAGACATTACGCACGCATGCGCTATACCGTGATACTCTCCCTTTAAATTTCTAATGAGAAGTCTGTTTTGTGAATAACTATCTAAATAGTTTCTGTTTTCTTTTGATTGAATTGAGTATGCCGTTAGATATCCAACGCTTCTTCAATTGTCTCTTTTGGAGTTTGAGGCTTTTCTTTTTGGAGCATGCTGATCCGTTATTTCTTGTAATGAGCGGATTACCTTATTCATATTAACATTAACATCATCAGGGTTTGCAAGTCTATCCGAGCCAAAACTGTTTCAAACAGGTCCCTATCAAAATGTGAATAGTCTCTATAATATCTTTCTTGTGTATAAGGTTGAAGCTTAGTTACAATGGTACAAAAACACGGGAAATAGTTCGATATATCAACTAGACAGATTCCAGTTTTAAAATAACTTTATGTAGGGAGTTCGTATACTGAATATGAACAATGAGAGTAGCACTATGGTCTGTGATTCGAGTAGCCTTTGTGATGATTGGCATGTATCCTAGATTTAGGTATCTAGATAGTCGGATGTTTGTTTGTTATTCTTGTAATTAAAAAAGTCAATGTTGATATCGCCTAATAAGTATGTCTCATAGCCTTGGCAGTTGATATATTCTATTTTCTATCTTAAGATTTCTTGAAAATTTTCGAGATCACGTGGGTTCCTGTAGATGTTTTGCTCTTGTAATTTCTATAAAATATGTTTCAAGGTCCTTTGTTTTTAATTCTAGGTCTGACCTTTTGATAAAGTTTATATTCTCTTTTATGTACAGTCCGACTCCACCAGTGTGTGTTTCGGAGTTATTGTTTACAAAATTATACCCTGGAATGTATATATTATGCAGATTGTTCTCAGCCAGTTTAGTTTCCGATATTGTAATAATACCTGGGGTTTCCTTTGCTGTCATCAGTATATCATTTAGAAGACTCAGATTTTTTGGTAAGCTGCGGGTATTACAGTTCAAAATTGAAAAGCCTTTTGAAGAAGCTTTTTGAAAATATTTACCCATTTGCTTTGCATTATAATATTTAGATTCAACTGAATTCATATTCAAATCATCTTCGTTATTGTCGGGGCATTCAATGATGCTGCCAAACAAATCCTTGGAATCGGTTAATAAACTGGCAGAATGGTAAACCCAAGATCCTGTTGTTTTACCACACACACTCTCTATCTGATAAGCCGCAGTAACGTAGTTCGCTTAATTCTGAATAATTAACTAGTGTATCTGTGAGTTAATCACTGGACTCACTCAAGCAAAATTTGAGTGGAGCCGGTGATGCGGAAAGCTTTAAAAGCAACAAATAAGCCATCAAAAATACCATGAATTATATCAACATAATAAACTGAATATTAGAAATATGACTTCTTTGACTAGAGAGTTGTTCAATTCGATTGTCACTGATATTATTCGATACCTTAATCGTCGTACCATGAGTGCATGCGCCTTCTCTTGAAATCTTCAAACTCTTCAATCGAATCGAAAGTGAAGGTAGTGTGCCCTCACTCTGCTTCAAGTAAATGCGTCCGTTGTTGGACCAGATATATTTCCATTTGTGCTCTTTCTTGAACTTGTTGATACTGCCAAATAGCCTCTTCCGCGATGGAGTCAGTGACTCCGAGATGTAAGCTTTGTAGCCGAGGTCCACCTCGAGCCCGTTGAGACTGCGAAGGCTGCTCGCTTTCTTTCTATTGATTTTCTTTCTATTTGCGTAGAATTCATCACGATCCGCTCGCCTTGTGAACTTTACTATAAGTTTGCTGTCAGCCTCCTTATTCCGATTTCTATTGTAGGTTGGTAGTGGATGAGCGGTCGAAATGACCCGTTCTTCGTGGTCTAGGCCCATTTCGTTGCCAATTGCAATTGCAATTACGAGTTCTTTGCATGATGTTTCTTGTGTTGCTTGCAAGCCCGTGATTTCTACACAGTCGCGGCGGAAGTACCGGGCAGTATTGTCGATGTCCTTCCCTGCTTCCTTGGTATTCTTTTGACTATTACCTAGATCATGCTTCATGTTCTTCATGTCAGCCGCTAAGGACACGTTTCTCTCGTTGGACAGTTGAATTTGACAAAGTAGGTCGTCATACTTGCTTCACAAAAAGTCAACCGAACTTTTCAAATCGTTGAAATTTTGATCCATACTTTGCAGATGCTGTTTAATTGGTCGAATTTCGGTTTCTAGCAAGTTCCTCATCTCGTCAAGCGATGCCATACTACATTTGGTACCAACATTTCATAATTTCAACCAAAAATTGCAGCGTTACTTGTGCTTCGTAGTGGCCGCCATCGGCGCCATATGACGTTTTGACATTTTGACGTTTTAAAAACACTTACTGAATATTTAAAGTAGATTTTTATTCGTTTGAACCAACTGACTTAGGAACTAGCCACCGGAAGTGACAAGATCATGCAAAAAGAAAACTGGCAAACTGGTGCTATACTCTTTAAGGCGGCACTGCACCACGTCTTTACTTTATTATTCACTTTCTTTACTTTACTTTACGGCCTACTTGTCTGTGCTGCCAGTCCATCAGATTGTCAAGAGAGGCTTGTCGTAAACTGGTCAGTCTAGTTATTGTCCTTGAGTACAGTGATGATATTTTCCGCCTCGGTCGAGGTAATGGTTCTGCTCGATCTAGGAGGGTTATTGCAACCGAGTTCATTTTCACAGTTGTGCTGTTCGGGTACAAACTTGTCATTTCTTTCTTCTATATTCCTCATCCATTGTTGTTTCGATTCTTCAGTTCGAATGGTGTAGATTATGAGTTCTACAATTATAAATCTTTCGCTGATAAAAATCTTGTTAAAATATCGGTAGGTTAAAGTTTACTGACCAGCACGAACATACGTTTTCGATCTACGTTGTCATCCTCAGAACCCGGCTTCTATAAACATATAAGTCGGCCGTTTTTGAAGGGTGGTCTTTTAAAAAGCCGAGATATTGAGTAAATATTATCCAAACATTTAAAATGCAACACAACAACCCTACGTACACCTCAGAGTGGCCATTTTCACTCTAGAGACGGCTACCTCGTAATCGTGTGAAAACGGGGCAAATACATGTAGAGTTTTAGATGGCTAATTCGACTAATTTATCCGTCCATTTGTTTGTCTATTGAGACAAATTTTCGATGCGTTTTCTGTACAATATTTGGTCAAATTTGTGACAAGGACTACTGAAAGGAGACCAACATTATAGAAAGCAGTGACGGTTTGTGGGGAAATTAAAATGGCGTCGAAGACCTAAAATTAGGCAGATTTGTCCAGAGAAAAAGACAGAGGACAATGGAGTTGGACGGTCCTAGTAATGGGATCTTGGCAAAGCATATTTTGAAAGAGTGACTGTATCTGCATGGCCTTCCTGTTGTGCCTGTCCTTGGTTCAGGAACTTGTACTGGATTACCAGTTATCCTCCTTCTCCATGATGGTTGGACGAGCAGCTCATCTTTCTCTTCTTCATCACAATAAGTGAGCTCAATCAGTAGACTAGGCACGTATTTCTAGATTCCCGAAGAGTTGCAAGCGACTTGTTTTCCTGCCGAAGAAGCTCAGTGATGTCATACTTCCTTTCATTTCCTTTCCTTCTACAACTACGTGAGATTGGAGTCTGTGAAGAGAGTCTTGTCAGTTCGGACTGACTTGTGTCGTATCTTTCCAGTAGAACATCTCCAATTTTAGTGTCACATAGACGTGCGCAACATCGTGTTTGATCTGTTCATCATTTAATGCATTCGATCAATCTTGCTTGTTGTCGAACTTTGCCTTCATTTCTTTCAACATCTTCATGTAAAGGGGATAACTTGGACTGCAGTTCTCGTCCAAACATGAGCCAAATAGGCTGTCATAAACCAGTTAATTCGTGTGTTTTTGCGCGATATTGAGGTAGATAAGAAAAATCCAATGCAACTGAAGGTTTTATAATTAATTATTTATTAACTGGCAATGGTAAACCAAAACTGGAAGCGTTTTATTTCCTGTTACAGTTGTACAAAATTCGTGACAAAGCCAATCGAAGATATTGTCGAAATTTTTAGTTTTTCTAATGATCAAAATATCACCCCTCACAAACTACAGTACCTTGTATCTTCGTTTCGCATTTACGAACCTTTTTCGCGTATTTGATATCCGAAATTCTGAGCTTAAATACCGCTCAATTCCTTATTACCAGAGGCCAGAAACTGTTTTTCCGCCTTGCCATTGACGTACAAATGTGTAGAACTCTCGCTTTCAATTATTCCAACTATTTTTTAATTGTTTGTACAGCAAGACCATAATTACAGAATTTCTTTAGCATGTAGCCATATCTTACAATTTTGTAAAGGAATACTACATAACAAAGCACGAAACCAAGTCCAACAAACAAGGGAACAAATAAAATATAATAATAATAATAATAATAAATAATGTGAAATGATGGATCAGTTATTGTAGCTCTTGTATCACTTGACAATGCAATGAATTATCGTTGACAGTAATATTCGCCGCTAGAATGTTCGCCCCATATTGCGTTAACCCCAAATTAAGAATGTTCGCCCCATGTTTGTAGGTCAATGTTCACTTCACAATAACATATTGTAAGTATAAGATCGCCGCTTTGGCACTTCCAACATTCGAAATCGAGATAAATATGTGGCAGGTTGGACCCGTACTTGTATTCGCCCCAAGAATGTTCGTGCCAAGTAATATTACGAACACAAACATGCAGGGGACGGACATTCTTATGATTAACGTAAAATGGAGCGAACATTCTTGGGGCGAATATTCTGTGAGGCGAATATTCCATGAGGCGAATATTCCGTGGGGCGAACTTTCCGGATACCATTAAATTTTAGAAGGTGCTTAATTTCGAAAAGTGAAGACTATAAATAAACTGAAACACTTCAAGTTCAAGTTTCAAGTTAAAGTATTATTATTCGAACGGCTTACTTTAATATTTCCAAGAACTGGTGTTCAAAACTAGTATTTTCTTAACTATCTGTGAGATACTTTACAATAATTCAACAAAGTTTTATGAAAGTGCTTGTGCAGCAGTAAGAGATTGGAAATGGTTAAAATGTTAAAGTACCATTACCAGGTACCATTAAAAAGTTCATGGAAAAATACTGATGAAAACAGCAGTCTTGGGTTTTTCCACCATTTAATCTCTATACTTACTTACTTACTTACTTACTTACTTACTTATTTATTTATCCTCGGATTGATGATGCTGATTAGGCCTCTACAATTACAGTATGCTGATATACCGAGAAAATGAATATGTATCTATAAATTCGTTTATCGCAGTCGTTTGCGGTGCCGCAAGTTACGGAGAGAGCTAATCCTACGAAGCAGGCGAAAAGAACGCGGTTTATTCTTACGATATTGGACAAGGTGGGGGCGGTAACAATATGCCTATAACAAGAAATGTCAATAATATTGTTGACGTGAACACACTATAAAATGGAATTAATTCAGCGTTTCAGCTGTTGATCGAGATATTAGCAAAAGCGAAGACTTTTGGCATGGCAGCATTCCCGGTGAATCAGTTGTGCAATGACCTCCAGCACTACACGAAAAGCTTCAGCGTATATCTCAAGAACTCCACTCAACAGCAAGCAGTTTCAGAACTGATACTGAAGAAACTACCAGACGCAGTGAAGCGAGCTTGGGTAGGCGCAGTGACTCACAGAACCTTCAACATTCTAACAGTTGGGTGTGGGGAAGGCAGTGGCGGAGATTTTGTCATCTTGGAAGCTGTTGCAGACCATCTTACTCTCGTTAGCCCAGGTAAAGGTGTTATTGTTCAGCATGCTGTTGAGCCGCGCCCTGACGCCTTGGCCATTTATCAAGCTTCCGCAGAGTCTTGGCGAGAAGAACACAAGCAATTGGAAGTGTTTTTTCACTGGTTTCAGAAAACATGGGAGGAGTACCAAGCAGAAACCAAACACGAGCCAAGAAAATTTCATTTAATACATTTCATTCACAGCCTCTACCATGTTGATATGGAAGCGACTCTTCGGGATTGCCTTGAGAATAGAGTTGCCGACAATGGGTTTGTACTTTGCGCGATTTCCAGTCAAGACAACCCTATACATCGATTCCAGAAAGCATTTAACGATCGTCTGGTCTACACAAGCGAAGATCTGTTGACAATTTGTAACAAGAATGGATGGAAATGGGAAGATTCTCAATTGGACCATGCCATTGATGTGACGGAAATATTTGACGAGACAAGCGTGGAAGGAAACCTGTTGGTAGATTTCCTGACTCAAACAACAAACTTTCGAACAGTGACCGACAAGGCAAAAGTGGAACAAGCAATGCAGCTGTGGTTGAAGGATTCAACGATGTGCAGCGGTGGAAGAAGATTCCTTCACAGCAAGGTGGAAGCAGTCATAATTTTCAAAAGTTGAAATGTTCCATATCGGGATGAAGATGGAATTATGAATTATGAATATGGATTAAGGAGTACAGAGATGAAAAGTTAAAGATTTATATTTGGGAATAATCAACGATGGAAGAAGATTCCTTCACAGCAAGGTGAAAGCTGTCATAATTTTCAAAAGTTGAAATGTTCCATATCGGGATTAAAACAGAATAACAAATAATGAATGATGAACGATGAACAATGAATGATGAATTATGAATAAGACCAATTATGAACAACATGGATAATGAAGATTTTACTTTCGGAATAATATTTATGGATAATCGGAGAAAAGATAATGAATAAAGAGAAAACATTAAAGTAAGGTTTTGAATAATTGTATTTTTGAAATATTAAAATATCCCTTTGTTTAGATTTTCCCCTACCCTTGGGTGTGCGACGACTTTCCAGGAATGGTTAGGAAGGGATGATTTGATTTTGCAAGGAAGAAAGAGGTGTGTGAGGGAGGTGAGGAATTCATAAATTATTAAATAGTTGAACGGCGACGGCATGGCGGTATGCAAAAACTGTAAGCGTAATTTTAAACTGTAATTTTCTGTTACTGTTGTACAAAATCCTTCACAAAATCTTGTCAAGTTATTGTAAAGCCACTCGGAGATGTTGACCGAAATTGTAGTTTTTCTGATGATCAAAACATCAACTTTCCTAAAGTACAGGACCTTATATTTTCGTTTCGAATCACCAAATTTTTATTTTGTTCTTTGCCGGGATCAAGGGCAGTTTGTGTCGAAAATTCAGAGCTTAAATACCGATCAATATCCTTATTAGGAGATGCCAGAAAATGTTTTCTGCCGTATTCAAATGACGACGACTTTATGGTGAAAAAAATCTCCCCATGAATCTCTTAACATTTTTGGTATGAGGTGTGGTGTGTTGTAGTGTTGTATATGAGCAAGTATTGTAGGTGAGTATGTAGGTTTAAAAATATTGTTGTATTGTTGTACTGACTGCTAGATACCTAGACGTCCACCTAATAAGTAATAATTAATAATTGTTTAATATTCCAGTCTTGGCATAACTTATTATTATTATAACTCTGTGGTAGAACACACAAAACCGTTTAACTCATCTAAATTTTGCGTACCCTCTAGAGCTTCAAGTTTCCCGTATGGGGGGGGGGGGGGG
>JANVCJ010084088.1:0-10962 GCA_026413505.1 Epizoanthus ramosus | reverse complement strand
CTCCTGCTCTGCTAAATATGGCCGGTTTTTCTTAAAAATTAATCGACATTGGTTTCCTTAGCTTGAAGGCCCCTACCCCGGGGGGGGGGGGGGGGAATATGTTTCCACAACAGTCTGGCCTGCCCCTGAAGCAACATTCAATAACAATAATATCTACCTGTCCGCAAGTTAATCCATACTGCTGGAACATAGCCTCGTACAAGGCCAGTAACCCCCCCTGACCAACTGCTGCGCAGGCTCTGGGTTCTATAAATGGACCTGCCATCTGTAGATATAGTAACAATATTAAGTTAACCTCTGTTACACCATTAATTAATTTAGCTTTCAAGCTTTCAATAAATTTTATTTTACAAAATATTAATAATGAATGTACCTAATTATATGATGTGAAGTTGTTGTACTGATCACTGGTGATGCAAAATTTTAAGGTATGTTGGCTTGCGGACCATGCAGGTAAACAGGTTGGCCAGCTGATGAGCATGATGCAATGACATTTTCTGTCATACATGTACATATGGCAAAAGTTTGATTCATCCCCCCGATACAAATACACATATAAATTATTGAGTCCACTCTTACTCCATGTTTTGATAAATTTTGGTCCTTCCAAGTATATAATGTATAATTATGTCATTAACATCAAGTTTCCCTCAACACTCATTGCAGGCTAATATAATTATAGCAATATAGTCAATGTAAAAACTAGTTAGTTTTCTAACTCTTGACCATATTTAATACTATAATTATTTATCTATAATACTACTACATGTAAAATGCTGTAAAAACATGTATACTATCATGTATTTTAATACTAACATGTACAAATAAAACATGTCCTGTACCCATAAATTAGTCACATGCAGATTTTAATAAAATTAGCCATTGAACTTAACTTTGTTTATCAACAAATCAATGCAAATTTTATGATTACCTTGGCCAGATCCATTGGTTTAATTGATTGTCGCACACTCTGTGAAAGCATTATTTCTTGACGTAATCTCTGTTTACCAAATGCCACAGCACCACTGGTGACAAGCAGTAATTGACGGCCAGAATTCTGTAGTTCTGATACCTAATATATAATTATATAGTCATATATATGGGGAAAGTCAGCACTCAGAAAAACAAATTAATAAATAATATATATAGACAAGTATGTACACTACATGACTGTATTATATTCGTCACTTGCAATTCATTGTATTTTATTATGTAATTGTCTCTGAAAAGCCCCGCAGGCCTAGGGGAGAGATCAAGAGTATTGTATTGTATTGTATTGTATTGTAAATATAAAATCCGACCAAAACATTGAACCATCTAACCTAGCAGCAGTCTGACTCAATTAGTCCAATACTATTTTTCAGATTGCCAATATCCTACATTGTACACTTTTTTCTTTGTCCTATACAAACATTGTATACAATCTTATCAATTCATGTAGATATATTGAATAAAGTAATTGTTATTCATAGTTAACAACTCGGAGACCCTCCCAGTAAATCACAACCCTGTTCCAGGTCTAACAGTATTGAAACAGAGCAATTTATATACATATGTACATGTACGTGTTCCAAACTAATAATAAGAACAGCTAAAATTAGTATTCTGTGAGTAGTGCATCATGTCCCCATATAATTCTATATATGGCTGTACCCCCACCCCACCCCGCCCAACAGAAATCATGGCAGTAACCAATCAGAAAATAATATGACACTAATGCACTGAAGGAATTGCTTCACTCAAAAAGTATATTTGAAAATACCCAACCATCACCAACAATATGGTAAAATTAAATAGATCTGAGACTTTTAAAATTGCCAACTGAAGACTAATTAATGCAAAAAGTTGAATATATTTTCAATTCCAAACGTGAGACCCATAACCAAGTCAATAAATTATTGAATTCTCCATATATACAAAATTACTTCATGATGATGGTTATGTTGGTCGAAAACATTTGTTTTTAAGTAATCATTTATATTAGCACAAACTATTTTACCTTAATAAAATATGAGTACAAGGTAAAATGTTTAAAGTTCAAAAAACACAAACATTTTCGTACATCGTGTACATCTTCAGGATGATGTACACAATGTCCAATTATTGAATCAGTTACAAAACAAATTTTGCTCGTACTATTCCAAATAAAAGAAACAGGCTTTAGTTTGGCCCTTCAGATTTGTCAGTTAGTCTGAGAATGCCTCGATAAAGCGCCGCATTGTTGTGAATGAATGCGACGCCTACTAAATGGGGCGCGGCTCAGGCGCTACATCAAGTAAATACGATAAAGGGTCAAGATGAGAAAAAACAGATTTCGAGCTTACTAGTATACATGTAACTGCACTATAAATTCCCCGTGGATTATTTCACTGTCTCCGCACAAACTCAACCAATCCCAGATGCTTGGATGACTTACTGATTGGTGGTAGATGCAGATGACAGATATATGAACTTCAATTTTACTTACTTCTTCATTTCCTCAGCAATTTTTTCCTCCTCCTGCTCACGAGTTAAAATACCATCAGGCAATGGTCGCTTCCTTTCTCTTGACAAAAGTTTTGGTGTCCTAGGATGTGTTAGTTTCAAAGGTTCCTTGTGATCTGTCATGGCAGGGCCCTCGTTTTGATACTTCGCTGACCTGGTTCTAAATCTCTCTGGTGTGCCACTTTGGAAATTATAGATATGCTGAGCCATAGTAACGTAGCCGTTCGAGGGCTTGTCTTCTTCATCGTCAAGCTTTCTCTTGCGAGAATCCACTGAGGTTGAATGAAACTGAAATGGCACTGGTACTGTAGGACCACGATTTTTGAAGGTCTGGTAAGGAAGGAGAGAGGGGCAAAAACTCATTACATTATAAAACACCTGTTTAGACTCCACGTTCGTTTCTCTTGGGCAGTGGGCTACCTTCTGACTGGATATTACCATTCTTAGCACGCAAAAAGCACCACTAGTATTAGCAGGTTTGGCTGGTTTAGTTAATAACTGAGTGTATAATACATATAGGCATCAGAAAAAGATTGTGGGTGTCAAAACATACCAGACGTTAATGACCCAAGCAACACTATATTGTCATCACACCATTGCTACAAACCATGCGTGTAGGCTGTAAAAGGGGAGCTAAAGGGGGGGGGGGGGTGTAAACTTGACACTAGCTGGCTAGAGATGAAGTACGTGAAAATGATTTAAAACTTTATGCAGGCTTTAACTCAACACATAATTATGATAGTTTGGGAAGGGTATAATAGCTTTCAGCCAATCCCCCCCCAGGACCCAACTGACCATCTTGCTTGTTTAAAATTATGCCTTACCGGAGATGGTGGATGTTGCCTCAGGGTGTGTACAAAGTCTTTCTTTCTCTCTTCCTGTTTCGGAACACTCTTGATCCTCTCATCTGTTGCAAAGTGGAACTCCTCAGGGAAGGTGAGATTATCGTCAGCACTCCTGTATGGCATGTATGGCTGGGCAGCCAAAGCTTTCTTCATAAACTGCTCATTTTGCTCAATCTTTTTCTTTGTTTCCTCTTGAAGTTTGGAAATAATTGCAAGATCTTCTTCCTCTTTGGACTTGTGAGAAGTGTGTACTGGTTTGTTGTTGGCTCTCCTGTTTAAAACATAATCATATAATTATATTATTAAGAATTATGCATTTATTTTTCGTAATCAGCACCTATCGATGTCTTAATAAAACAAAATTATATAATATTAAGTACTTTAAACTGAGGTGAATAAACGTATATTGTTGTTGTTGTTGTTGAACAGAAGATATAGCATATTCATTATATGGCTGGTCAATTTCGCATCATGTTGTGATTGGTCAATTTCAATTTTCTTGCTCTCAAGCGGCTGTCATTTTTTTACCTTTTCATGCAGAATTTACACATCCTTACTTTCTCCAAATTATCAAAAAAAGCCATACAGTTGAACCCCAATAATTCGAAGTCTCAAGGGAAATGAAAAATACTTCAAGTTAGTGGGGTGCAAGTATAAAAACACCAGTTTCACCCTTGTATACCTTTATTTACATTTATTTATTATCACAATATTGATGAACAATTTGTTGTCTCTGATTGTTTTACCACGTTTTTTCGTTTTCATTAATAATTGAAACAGTTTTTCAGAAATTTCTCAGCGAAAGTCAAACATTGTTCAACCATAAAGAACTGTGAACTGTCAATTAAAGAACAATCCCAGAATACATTGACTGGATAAAAGCATTGTTAAACTGTGATCTGACACTGTCTGTTGTTTATCATTCAGCTTGTCAATTAAACTTCGAATTATCGGGGTAAAATCAAGTCCATTAGGAGACATATATATACTACTCTTAAACATTTTTAATGCAAAGATTTTCAAAACATTACACATTCAGAGGAATTTTCAATTACATTTCTTATATCAAATATGCCAGTTTCTCTGTGTCTTCTCTGCAACAGTCACATTTGAAGCCACAGTGTTCCACAAGTATATACCCTAAATGGGTACCCACACAATATTAAAAGGTTGAATTGAACCTCTATCAAAATTGAATATGAAACTACAGCATAAAATATGTCTTTAAATGTCTTCTCCGTGAATTGACCCCAAATTACTTTGAATATTAAAGCAAGGTAAAAATATGACTCAAAACAGTTGGGCAAAACCAAGGGGAACAAGTTTTACTTCAAATTAGCGGGGACTTCGAATTATCTGAGTTCAAATTATCGGGGTTTGACTGAGTGTATAAATTAATAAATATCTTATTAGCCTAGGGTTGAGTTAGCTTTGCATTTGGGCATAAAATTAAAAGGAAGGAAAACATCAGTCCACAACTCAAGCCCAAGTCCTACTTCAGAAAGGTGTAGTTAGAATATTAATCAAGGCCAAATTTGATGCTCATATATACTGATCCTATGTTTATTAAGAACTAAAATTGTTAAAATTCCAGGATACCCGTTACCTCTGGCCAATTGGGACAATTTATGTTTTCCTATAAAAATTTAGCGTTACCTACCAAGTTCAATAATTTATTTTCTAACAGGAATCAACTTCATAACTATAACACTAGATCTGCCCAAGACTTTCACACTCCCCTATGTAGACTACAACTTCGTCAATTCTCAGTATCGTCAAATTAAATGTCCCCCGCTCTCAGCGGGTAACAATCACTTGTCACCCGCTAACGTACGTGATCATCGCATGGTAGAATAGATCAAACATTGTCATTGGTTAGTGGTAGATGGTGGTGTGCTGTTTCGCGCCAGTAGATGTTTTTCGGCGGGAATTGGAGAGGACGGCGCGGCGGATGTCGATGAATGAACCCCTATATAACAAACCACTTTTAAATGACTGTCCCCTTGGGAACCAGTGAGTTTTGTTTCCTCTCGATTCTGCATGTTCTACATTGAGAATCTCGGGGGAACAAACTGAACTCACTGTTTCCCTCGGGGCCAGTCATTAAGTGGTTATTATCAATAGCTTATCTGTTATCAACTGAAAGCAAAACTGTTTTGTTGTTGCCATCCTCTGTCCTCATCAACAATCTGCATTTCCATAGCTAGCCTCCAATGTACGAGTATTAGTTAAGTTTAATGATTATAGAGTAAAAACACTCATTTTCATCTCAGTATATTGACAGTAAGAAATCTAAGAACAACCAACACATGCATGAAAGTTCCCTGGGTACCAGAGGGCTCGACAAAGCTCCCGGCCAGTACAAATGGTCCACCCTAAAATCACGGGTTAATTAATAAGTGAAAAGCATTTGTTTTGACCTCTTTCCTTATCTGTATAGATAATTTATACAGCCTAATGAGTAATGGTTGACATGTCAGTCGTGATCGGGCGAGCACTAGTAACAACCTTTGCGATTTTTGAAACTTGTGTAATTGTGAAACAGAAGCAGTGGAACGGATAGCTTCGGGAGAAGGAACAGCACCGTGGAGAGGAATTCGACTCCGCTACTTCTCGCTTATTTTGCTGGTACGTTTAAACCAACTACTGGGCGTATTTAAGCCTGCAATTAAAATATGTAATAGAGACTAGAGAGTTTAACCTTGATCACCACGTACACTCGTACGCCGCGAACAGGAAGCGACAGGCAGCCTTTTACTGTTTGCTGTATGTCCGCCATTTTTGTTTGGTTGAAGAGTCACATACAAACGTGGCGCTGTCAAACGTCAAACACATCTCCTCGCGTAGAAAACGGGAGATGCTGGAAGACAAACGCGCCACAATTGAGGTCATTACGACTACCGCCTGCTGTTTGCGAGAAACATTTACATGATGTTTTTAAAACGTTGGTTTTAATAATATTAATCATTTAATGGATGTTGGCAGACATGGCCATCTGGGACTACAACGAATCTAAATTGTTCTGCCGGGTTATTTTACCAATTTACGTATTGAACAGATTTTAATACGAACGTTTTCATTGGCACGTATATACTCTTGTATACGACACACTCTTCGTCATCGAATGGTCCGTAAAATGTTGTAGATTAAAGAGGCGCCATCCGAAATTGCTTCTACAACAAAACACTGAATTTTATTTAAATACATGTACTAAAATAGTCAAATGTCGCGGCTTTTACTAATACTAACGTGAGTAACGATAAAGATAGCTTGCATTGGGGAACCACGCGTGCAGCGATGACTAAAGTCGTGCAATATACTGTTTATCGTAATTGAAGTGGTTTGCAGGCATTCACGCCTGCAGAACATGGAAAATCCCGGAACATTATTAAAAATCAAGAAATAGATAAATACCACCATCAGTATTCGTCATGTTATTCCAACGTAGGTTCCCTTGACAGCTACCAACTGTCAAGTATGCGTTATTTTATAATTTACTTTACCCTTCCCCCTAAACTGCCAGCTAAACAAGAGCAATAGCAGTAGAGCAATACTCGAAACGGAGAAGCCGGTCAGTGCATGTCTACTCCGATAACAGGGTCAAAGTTTTCTGTTGCTCGCAAACGTTCGACAGAAAAGATAAGACTCTAGATCTGTTATCGACCGATTATCAGGGAAGTTGATGTCTGTCAAGAATGCATGAAGACAAGAACGGTCACCGATCAAGTGGCATTTGCTTAAAATGGTTTGCTTGGAAAATCACACCGCCAATTTCATGAGAACATGTGGTTTCCAGTTCGTTGACCCGAAATGAATTAAATTCGATTAGATCATTACAAATTCCTTCAGATTTTAAATCTACACTTGGAATTAGATACAACAATTCAATACATAAAACTATAAATACACATTGTAACGTTTGTTTTATATATAAAGAAGAATACTAGAGAGTAGAACTAAGCCGGCGACGATAGTAAATATTAATGAATGAACAGTGTTGAATGAACACTTCACTTCACTTCACTTCACTTTATCTCACACTGAGATATTGCCCGGCATATTGCATGCCGCAAAAGCTTTGGAAATGAGAATGTTTCGTCCGTTACAACAGACCTAGTTTTTGCAAATAACTAACGCAGTAAATTTCAGTTAACTTCCACTCAGTAGAAACCCAGTTGTTACGTTGAGTTTGAACGCGAAATAAAGATATTCTTAAACTTAGGCCCGTTTCAAACGGTCGAATTTCTGCCGCGTCGAATTCAATTGAAACAAAAGATTTTCCGCTTGATTGGTGCGTAACCTTTGATTCAATTGAATTCGGCGCATGAAAAGTTCGACGTCTGAAACATATTTTTGTTGAGTGTTCTGATGTAGCAGGTTCAATACAGCTCATGAATCTGAATTCTGGAGTTCTGTTCATTCTAAGAATTCCTGTACTGACTCTGCAGCATCTCCAGCAAAACAATTGCAGCTAAGCAGGTCTCTCAAACAAGCTTTGTCAGTTTGAGAAGTTAAGATAGCTAGAGTTTCCAAGTCGATATCATCAATTAATTTGTGAAACTCCATATATTTCAGGATCATATTCCCCATCAACTGGCATTCCTCCCAGTGACGAAAATATCAAACAAGCTCTCTTCTTTCTGTTTTCCATACTCTCGACCTTACGTTTCTTGGCCTTCCTTACTTCCTCTCTCCTTTTTCGAGCATCTGCGTGGCGATTTTATTTTCACTACAATTGAATACGTGGCGCTGTACTTTTGAAGTGCTCTTTGAAGGTCTTCAATTTCAAATATGGCCAACATTTTTCTCTATACCAGTTGTTATTGTGTTAGTGAGACCTGTTTTCAGTTTTCTTGTTCTTTTACAAAAAGACTGTTATCATGCCCATTTTAAAATAGTGTCTTTAAAATATTAAAATATTAAAAATAGTGTCTTTAATATTTTTCACTTTTTTCTTTAGTTTGTTAGCCTCAGCTAACTTGCTGTTGTCCTGTGGCTTGTGGTTGTATTTCTCAGACAAAAACTGTTCAGCACAAGCTGGGTTGTATATATTTAAACAATTAAAGCTGTCTTCACATTTCTTAAGATTTTGACGGACAGAGTATTGTCTTTGTCTAGTGCACAGACTTGTCACGTGACCAAGCAATCATCCAACTCATCATGGGCAAAGTCACGTGGTTTCAAGTTTGGGGGAAAATGGCGTCGGTCATCGTGTCATCACAGATTGGTTGGTAGAAATAGTGGATTGTTAAGGACGTTAAGCGAATAATCTGTTCATCATGCTTCTTAAATTACACCCATTCTTCACACTGGGATTTGCATCTGACTCAGACGATTTTCTTGGCTTTTCAATTGTGTTGAAAGGAATTTCAACCGGATCGAAGTAAGTTTGACTTCATGTTCATCACTTCATGTTGGATGTCTCTACGTTCAGTTACATCAACATGACAATTTTAAAATATAGAAATAGAAAACGAGCCCGCGCGCTCTGTTGAGTTATAGAAGCACGCGGGAATTTGTAAGTACACGAAAGAAGTGCTTAGGAGAAACACGAGGCGTAGCCGTTTCTCCGCACTTCTTGAGTGTACTTACAAATTCCCAAGTGCTTCTATAACTCAACATAGCAAGTGGGTGAGTTTTCTGTTTCTTTTATAAAATAAGCACTGAAAACAGAAGAAAATGAAGGAGAAAAGGTGATATTTATTTATACTATCAAAACTAACATTCTCCTTACATGCCTACTGAAACCTCATTGGCTGCCCAACAATACTGCGGCAAATTCGAGTCAAACACGATCGTCACTTCAGTTCTATAAAATTTAGAATTTCACAAGCTTTTATAAGGATTACACTTTAGTGGTAGAGTGGAAACATTACTACACGTTCAATTAATTGTTTCGTTCAGCGCTAATTTGGAATTTATCGCGATGTTGAATCATGAATACTCCGAATCCTGGAAAGTTCCAGCCATGAACGATCAAGAATAAAAATAAAACAACTAAAAATGGATTCCACCGTGCTTATTTTTTGAAAAAGAAGTCGATTAAACATCAGGTGTATTTGGTTTGACTATAAGAAGAAGTCTTGCTTAAACACGAGGTCATAACAGCTGGCAGTAAACTGCTGTGGTGTACGAGTACGCCATTTCAACGATTTCAACACAATACGTGTTGCTTTATCTCGTCTGAGAAACTGAGTGCAAGCGATGCACTCGTACGTCAGGTTCCCATCAGTACACGTGCAGACGACTTAAACGTTTGGACGTATTAATAAAGAAATAAAAAACTCGCCCATTCGCTTTGTTGAAGCACGAAGCACGCGTGAATTAGTAAGTACACGAAAGAAGTGCACTGAAGCAGCACTTTTTGAGTGTACTTACAAATTAACAAGTGCTTCTATAACTCAACAAAAGCGAGTGGGCCAGTTTTTTATTACTTTTATAAAATATAAAACTACAGAGACAAGATAAAGAAGTGCAAATTAAAACATTCAAACCTGACGAGTGACGTAGCTTGCGTGCATATGTTTGTTATAATGCACTCGGTTTGTCCAATCAGAGCGCGCGTTATATCTGCTTTATTTTATAAACGGTTTTAATGCGTCTTGATAGTCGAGCTTAACCATTTAGTTCGTCCAGACGTTTCATTCGTCTGCAGCCCGTCTTTATACGCGACTAACCGAAAGGCGAATTAAATAACGGACTAAAAATCTTTCCCCAAAGTCGTCAAGATGAACTGAACGCCTGTATAGTATACAAAAATGGCCATTCTGTCGCCGAAATGGAGTGGGCATGTCGCCGAAAATGAATGGGTATGTCGCCGAAAATGAGTGGGTATGTCGCCGAAAATGAGTGGGTATGTCGCCGAATTCGTTACGTGCATATCGCCATTTGGCCTTGGAAAAACAGCGCAATGTGTTTTGGTACGAGCCAAAGTCAGCAAGCTCTTGACCGGTTTACTGATTTCGATAATACTGCCACTGCTGCATTCTGAAAAGGGGAAAGCTGTGTTGCATTGTCGGAAGAAGTGCTTGACTGTGGTTTAATGGCGAATTCTCGGCAATGTTCTTTCTAAGTTTCTCTGCAAAGCAACACTCTGTCTTACTTGTAAATTGCCCGCCAAATAATTGAACTGGAAACGACGAGGTGACGTTTCACCCTTGCACGCAGTTGAGCCACAAAAAATGTCACGTGGTACACAATGGACCACCACTGAGACAACGCCTATTTTGTTCCTACCCTGTGTTTTTTCTCTCACTACTTTTATTTTTTGGATAACGTAATACTAAATTTACATCGAAAATGTAAAAACAAATATGGCGGCCGGCGAATCGGTCAACGATGACAGAGAAAGTGGTTATATACGAGGAAAATATGACTACTCGAACGCAAGACAATAAACAGCAAAGGTTTGGATAAACCTTTATTGTTATTATTATTATTATTATTATTATTATTATTATTTTATTGTGACGTTGACTTCTCTATATTATATTATATTATATATTATAATAATAATTAGTAGAAATTTGCCGTGTTCTATTGCAAATGGACGCATCTGATTGGCTCTCTGAGCGTTTGCTATTAGCCGATAGTCAACGATTGGTGACTGCCAATCAAAACTTGACCTTATATG
>JANVCJ010084077.1:0-10962 GCA_026413505.1 Epizoanthus ramosus | reverse complement strand
TTATTATTATTAATGGGTTTCAAGCAGTAGAAAAATGTTAAACAAATAGTACAGCGGTGCTAGGTGTTCAGTGACATTTGAAATAGAAAAAAATTATTTTCGATTAGCTGGATTCGTACTTCTGGTAAGTATTTATCCTTCATACTGAGAAAAGGTTTCAACTATTCCTCGTAGGATACTAAATAGTCAAGTAACTTCATTATATAATCAGACTAATATATTGTCTATATTCTCAAGCGACGAATCATATCAAAGAAGCAACAGAGTAGTAACAGAAACACTGTATTTTCTGTACAATGAATAAACTACATGTACATTCACCCGACTTTCCCTATCTGCGTTTGATTTTGCAACAAAAGTAATTACTCTCTCGCTCTTAAGAGTATTGTTCTGGTAGCAGTTTCTTTAACATAGTGATATGGCCGCTTCCATCGGTCTACTAGTCTCTAATCTACAAACGTAATCTACATACGTATAATCTACAAGCGTAGAGCTAATACAGGGACGAATTTCGCAAAAATATACTGCTTTCCATTTATTTGACTATTCGTTGTGTTAGGTTCGCAGGCATTTTTGTTAAATTTACAAACGCCATCATTTTTTCTACGGTCAATTCATGCCTCTTATATAATTTATTCCCGTTCTGAAGATTACGGGTTGCCTAAATATCCCTGCCCCCTCCTTAACCAACCTTATCCATAACTTCCTTGATCATTCCATTCCACTTGCCGTTAATTTCAGCTCCAAAGTTTCCATCTGGTGAATCATAAAGCTCGTATGTGAATTTTAGTTCTGCTGCCAATGTATTAAGGAGATCGATGCAGTACCCTTCATAAACTACAGAACCACTTTCACTCGTCTTCTTCATGATAAATGGAGGAACCTGGAGGATGATGGCCATAAGATATGTTATTAGGAATAATCTTGAACTGTAACTACAAAAATAATACATAAATATATGTTCTCCAGATTCAACACCTCGATTCTCTTGTCAAATACATATCCAAAACAACAGCAAAGGTGTACAGATATATTTAACACTTACTTATAACGTTAGCGTAATATAATCACATATTTTGTGGTAGAGCATAAACAATTATTATAAATAATTACGTTCCAAAGGGTGTCATATAAGAGCATTAGACTTCAAAACAGCCCCTTCCTTCGCCAAAAATCCGGAATCCTGCAGACCAATTTGTTTTAATATTATGCAGTTTATGAACACAAGCCGCTGTATGTTTTGTATGTAACGTATGTATTTCTTATTAGTCATTTATTAGACGAAGAGCCACCCAGTGGAAGCACTATTGAATAAATCATTATTATTAGCAATGCCCAAGTAAGGGGCATTGCTATCTATTTTCACCTGAGACGTGCATCCCCTTGGGAATTGACGTCTTGGCAATATTCCAACAAGTTTAACTCGTTTTCTCGGGCCTGAATCACGACTCCAGTGGACAGGATTCTAGCTGTTCTATCAAAATTTAACGGCTGTCATGCATAATTATCCATCGAAAAGTTTGCATGAACGTTTTTGGGGACAGGATCTTTACTTGAAATCGTCTCGGCTTGAACGGTAATGGTAAATCGCTCGTACACGTTATTATTAGCAATGTTATTATTAGCAATGTTATTATTAGCAATGTTATTATTAGCAATGTTATTATTAGCAATGTTATTGTTATTACTATCTATTTTCACCTGAGACGTGCATCCCCTTGGGAATTGACGTCTTGGCAACATTCCAACAAGTTTAACTCGTTTTCGCGGAACGTCGTAACAAAGCCTGAATCACGACTCCAATGGACAGAATTCTAGCTGTTCTAACGAAATTTAACGGCTGTAATGCATAATCCATCGAAAACCTGCAAAGTTTGCATGAATGTTGTTGGGGTCTTTACTTGAAATCGTTTCATGTTGAACGGTAATGGTAATTCGCTCGCACGTGATGTTCTGAATTCGTAACCAATTCAAACAAATATTATATATGTCTTCAAAGTAAATACATTATTGGTGATTTTCGAGTTTAGGAATATCTTAGAAACCTATATGTTTTGGGGGGAAAGGTACCGTAATGTGATATGGTTTCACAGCGCGCCATCATAGGACGATAATTGTCCTTACAAAGTGCCATTTTGACCAGAATTTTGATTGCCGTACAATGCGATTAATGTTCACCTATTGAGCTATTTACATGCTTGCGCCTTTTAAGACAAGACATATAAGCAAAATTAATTTAGCTGGATTCCTTAGCTAGGCCTATATGGATCGAAACGGTCCGCCTTTGTTGCTAATAATTATCTTGTACGGTTCGTGGCGACGCAATATTTTCTTTTTATCTCAGACCCCGTCCACGCATATGCGTATTCATTTGAAAACGCAACTTTATTCTTTCGTTTTCAAAATAAATCGCGTCCACTCGGAGCGTTTTCGAATCCTTTTTGCCCGTCCACGCGAATACGCTGTATCGTTTTGAAACGCTGGACCGATAATGTGACGTCATCGTTTTCGAAAAGTTCCGTTTTCAGGCGTCCACACGGATACGCTAGGGTATCGTTTTCAAAAGAATCCACTCAGCTGGAGAGCGTTTTTGAAAAGTTCCATTTTCAGGCGTCCACACGAATACGCTACGGTATCGTTTTCAAAAAGGTCCACTCTGGAGAGCGTTTTCGAAAAGTTGTGTTTTCGGTCATCGTTTTCATCGTATACGTGTGGACGATAGCCGTATCCGTAACTAGATTAGATTTTACTATTATACATTTACCATATTCTAACTTCCTGTAAAAAGCGCTTTGAAAACTTATATGAAATCATCTGCGCTATATATATTTTAAAATTATTATATAGATGATAATACATGATCGCGCGGAGATACGATTTTATCTTTGAGTGTTGATAATATGAGCGAAGCGAACGAGTGAGGATAAAGAAGATAAAATTCGTATCTCCAAACTGCCATGTAATATTCTGTTTATTATTCACTAAGCCATAAATGTCAGAAATCGTCGGAAAGTCTTCGGAAAGTCTTCGGAATTCTTCGGTAATTTTCGGAATCTTTTCGGAAAGTCGAATATGCTCGGAAAGGTCATTTTAACATATTTGGAAAACTTTGAAAGGTGGCTGCAGCTTTTAAATGACTAGAGAGTGCTACAGAAGGAAAATTGTTATTTTCACATGTGATTAAATACGATATTTAATCACATATGGATTATCACTTTTATTTCACACATAATCCCTGGTAATTTAGGGCTTACTGAATAATATAAGTATTATTACTAGCGCTAGAAACTTCAGTACAAAGCTTCCCCCCGCGCGGCGAGAAAAGTAGCACATCGTCTGTCGGTTAATTATCCCATCAGTTGACCTACTCGCCGACGTCGAAAAGCCTGATGTAACCAGTAACGACTCTACCAGATTCAAAGACGCTTAACAGGCAATCTAGTACATTTTCTAGTTATATCTTTTCTAATAGAACAGGTGTTTCGCGTGCTTTCTCTCAATTATTTCAGATCAGTTTACTTGTCTCCCTATTTCTACTTCCATAGCAAGGTAGCGACAGGGAGATGGGGCGCGGGATGAGATTGCGGTTTATCAACACAAAGTGGAAAAACAACACTGAAAAGAATGAGGAATGCATGCGTTTGTGTGTGTGTGTGTGTGTGTGTTTTGTGTGTGCGCGCACGCGCATGTGTGTGTACGCACTCGTGTGTACGCGTGTGAGCGTGTGTGCATGTGCGCTTGTGTTCGCGTTTGTGTGTTCGTGTGTGTACGCGTGCGTGTGTGCACGTGGTTGTGTACGCTTGTGTGTATGCGTGTGTATGTATGTGTTTTATGTGTGATCGCGCGCGTGTGTGTACGCGTGCGTATGTACGTATGTGCGTACGCGTGTGTTTTATACGTGTGTGACCGTGCGTGTGCGTACTTTCTTGCGTGCGGCTGTGTGCGCGCACATTGCCTGTCTGAACAAAAGCTAACACTTCTTCCCTTCCCGAGTACAATCAGTCTCTCCTTCACAAATGACCAGTAGCTTCTCTCCTCTCCCAGGTGCTTTTCTCATCCCGTACTTCGTTATGCTGATCATCGAAGGCGTCCCAATGTTCTACCTTGAGCTAAGTATCGGTCAGCGGTTACGCCAAGGTTCCATAACAGTGTGGAGCACGGTATCTCCTTACCTGGGAGGGGTGGGGATCGCCTCGACCGTTGTCTGTATCCTGGTTGGAAGTTACTACAATGTGGTCATCGCCTGGGTTCTGTTTTACTTCTACAACTCGTTCCAGACTCCCCTGCCGTGGGCCGACTGTCCAAAGACAACTGTTTTCGACGTTCAACTCAACACAACTCAAACGGCCATTCCCAGGTATTTAAATTACAGGGATACATGCTGTGTAATTCTTGTCTGAAATAGAGCATTTTGATTGGACAGTTCCGTGTTCGTTATGGTTTATAAGTAAACTTCGGAACTCACATCCGGGCCAGAGGTCCATAACTAGTTGTGGAGTGTTTGGTTGTGATCTATCTTCCCTTATATGGTATATGATATACGCAAGATTAAATAGACCTATCTGTTGCCATTAAAATTTTGATTTTCGCAAGTGAGACAATTTGTCAGTTGTTTGTTTGACAGCATAAAACAAAATTCAAAATTGACTGTCAGTGCGGGCAACAAATAGTCCCTCGCGTTTCTGATATCGGGCTTCGTCCTTGGATAATATCATATACGTCTGGCCCATAAGCTACTATTGCCCTCAATGACAGCCAATGAGTGTACAATCGTAGTAGTAGAACTAAAAGTAGTCAGTGAGTCAAGAAGGAGTAATGCCTATCGTTCAAGCTAGCAGTGGATATGATATAGTTTCCTCCACAAGCAACTCAGATAAAAAAATTCTGGTCCATTTTGGATCATCTGGCAGTGTTCGGATATAGGTTTCTCGTAGCGGATAATTCCGATAATTTCCAGTTGCGAATATGGCTAATGATAGTGCATGATGGTCAATGAACATAGATTATGTTAATGGAAATGGCAGTATATGTGCTGACCTGCGGTCCTGTTTCGTGTCTCTCCTACAGTGAGTGTACCAAGAGCAGCCCGACAGCGTACTTCTTCCACCGAGAGGCGCTACAGCACGCCGAGCGGATTGACGATCCCATGACCTTCAACTGGAGAATGGCTGTTTGTCTGCTTGCCGCCTGGGTGCTGGCTTTTCTTTGTATTCTCAAAGGAATCAAGTCATCGGGGAAGGTAACAATCCATTCATTCGTCTGTATGCAATGACCGCGAGCTGCAGGCAATCCTAATTTCCCCAGGGCCTTTCTTCTTTGCTCGACGGGAGGGGAGAGGAAAGGCCCTGGGAACGAGGTAGATTTCTTGCCCATTAATATTAAGAAACTACCACATAGTAATGTCTAATGAACTTTCTGATTTCGTTGCTATTTCATTCTGTTTTCAGGTGGTGTATTTCACAGCAACTTTCCCATACATCGTTCTTGCCTGTTTCTTCGTGAGGGGCCTGCTTCTAAAAGGCTCATCGACGGGCATTATTCATTTATTCACGCCCAAGGTAAGTCCGTTTTGCGCCGAAAGCACACTGGAGTCGTTACATGGATACAAGCCGTTCGCAAAAACTGCGTCATGGGGGAAGGGTGGGGACATTCACAACTTGGAGGACATCGAACTTCCAGCGGCTGTCTGAGTCCACGTGAATTATTCTCTTTACACAAGCGCATCGGCTGCAGTGACACTTCCCCTGTGCATAAAGCTCAGCTGGTGGTGTCTATTCGTAGCAGTTCAGGGGTTCTCGAAACACTGATTATGTATTCATATTATGTTCATTTATTCAGTTTGGGTCTCTTCAAGAGACCGTATTCGGCTGCCGGGATATCACCCCTGTGTGCCTATGCTCAGTTGATGATATTCACTTGAGGCAGTTCAGGGGTTCTCGAAACACTGATTATGTATTCATATTATATTCATTTATTCAGTTTGGTCTTTCAAGAAACCGTATTCGGCTGCCGGGATATCACCCCTGTGTGTCTATGCTCAGTTGGTGATATTTATTTGAGGCAGTTCAGGGGTTCTCGAAACACTGATTATGTATTCATATTATGTTCATTTATTCAGTTTGGGTCTCTCCAAGAGACCGTATTCGGCTGCCGGGATGTCACCCCTGTGTGTCTATGCTCAGTTGGTGATATTCACTTGAGGCAGTCCAGGGGTTCTCGAAACACTGATTATGTATTCATATTATGTTCATTTATTCAGTTTGGGTCTCTTCAAGACACCGTATTCGGCTGCCGGGATATCACCCCTGTGTGTCTATGCTCAGTTGGTGATGTTCACTTGAGGCAGTTCAGAGGTTCTCGAAACACTGATTATGGTTTTGTAATATTCTCATCTTTTTAGTTTTGTTCTTTTCGTACGAGTGTCTTCGTCTACCGGGATATCACCCCTGTGTGTCTATGCTCAGTTGGTGATATTCACTTGAGGCAGTTCAGGGGTTCTCGAAACACTGATTATGTATTCATATTATGTTCATTTATTCAGTTTGGGTCTCTTCAAAACGCCGTATTCGGCTGCCGGGATATCACCCCTGTGTGTCTATGCTCAGTTGGTGATGTTCACTTGAGGCAGTTCAGGGGTTCTCGAAACACTGATTATGCTTTTGTAATATGCTCATCTTTTTAGTTTTGTTCTTTTCGTACGTGTGTGTTCGGCTACCGGGATATCACCCCTGTGTGTCTATGCTCAGTTGGTGATGTTCATTTGAGGCAGTTCAGGGGTTCTCGAAACACTGACAACATCGCTCATTCAGGCCCACAAGAGGCCATTTTGCCGCAACATCGTCGCTGTGCTTCGAGCTCAGAAGATGACGTTGAAATCTGGCATTTCAGGAGTTCTCGAAACACTGATCATTTCATTTTATCCAACAGTGGGAAAGACTACAAGATCCGATTGTGTGGCTCGATGCTGCAACTCAAATATTCTTCTCGCTCGGAGTAGCATTTGGCACAATGGTTGCCTATGCTAGTTACAATGCACAGCACGAAAACACGCTCCGCGATTCCATCACCATATCGATTGCCAACTCTGCTACGTCGCTTTTTGCTGGCGTAGTGGTTTTCTCGATTCTTGGTTTCAGGTGAGACATGTGAGCAGGTTTTCACAATGTGTTCATAGGCTGCCCAGACAGTCGCCACAGTGATGCAATGTGTCTGCCGCGACATTAGATTTTGTAGAGATTTAGGGCGCTTTCCATTTGTCGTGTCTTGTCGGCCCGACTGGTCAGATCTCAAATGGAACTCCGCAACTATCGGAACTGGTTCTGGCCAAACTCGCCTTGCTCAATGATTAGAACCGCTCCGGCAGATCAGGGAGCAGGAATTTCGAACCTTTTTGGCGGGAAAAAATGCTCGCGCGCGCGTTGTCCCTTTCAATTTACGCTGGCCAGAACCAGTTGTCTCGGCCCGGCCAGACGCAGGAAATGGAAAGAGTTCTTAGTATTATGGCAACTGCTTGAGCGGTGGCATTCTACAGACATTGATCAAAAATGATATGAATACAACAAACTTCTTTATCCTTTCACTTTGTATTAAGTCTTTTGTTCCGACAATCTGTTATTCAAGTTTATACCAAACATGCCTGCTAGAACAATTTGAAAAAATTGGAATTTGCTTGTGACATTTATATCCATGCCAGACTCTCCACATAAACGCAGCCAAGGCTACCTATTACCAGCAACACGGAAAGGGGACATTGGCGAGGTTTTTGATCATGGTCGATAACATTGTTATCAGAAACCAAACTACGTTTCACACCAAAATCTCTCTCACAACTTTGTAAAATAGTTCCGAAGTCCACAAGCAAGGTACATAAATTAATGCTATTAATGTTAATTTATGAACCTTGTTTGTTTTAGAACCATTTTAAAAAGTATTGAAAAGATCATGAAGTAAATCAAATTGTTTTTTTCATCTATTTATTTGGGGATTTTCCCTAATAAATTAACCCAACAGATCTTTTGAAATATAATTAAAATTCAACATGGCCGCGATATATACTGTGTCACATAGTCACTGCACTGCCTGGACAATTTGTGCTTTTTAATAGACCACTTTGAAATACATTCGATGCATCTTTCAAGACTCCGTTATCTGAAGCGATGAGTATTCATAGACAAAAGAAAGCATGTCTCAAACCATGAATTGTTCACGTTCGTCGGTTCGGTTCGTGTGGTTAATGCCGGGAATCAATGTGTAACGTACATTGTAACAGATGGCGTGTATTGAAATATTTTTCTTGGGAAATTTACCGACAAAAATTAATTTATCAGTGTGTTAGAATTACATGAAGCCTGCAGACAGCAAGTTTTATCTAGTCCGTTCATTCATTCATTCATTCATTCATTCATTCATTCATTCATTCATTCGTTCGTTCGCTCGCTCGCTCGCTCGTTCGTTCGTTCGTTCGTTCGTCCCAAGATTGGTTGGTTGGTTGGTTGGTTGGTTGGTTGACTGGTTGGTTGGTTGGTTGGTTGGTTGGTTGGTTGGTTGGTTGGTTGGTTGGTTGGTTGGTTGGTTGGTTGGTTGGTTGGTCGGTCGGTTGGTTGGTTGGTTGGTTGGTTGGTTGGTTGGTTGGTTGGTCGGTTGGTTGGTTGGTTGCACGGACGGACGGACGCGGGACAGAAGAACGGACAGACAGACGAGCGGACGGGCGGAAGGACGGATGGATGGATGGACGGCTAAATTGCTGTTGTCTCTTTGCTCACTATACAAACTCCCGTCAATCCAGCTGGGGTAATGCATCGTGCCGTCTAGAGACGCACACCTACAATCTGGCTGGTACATTTACTGCCAGCATTGTACTGGGTGGTTGGGGATTACAGGAACCTTCAATGCTGTTCAATCCATTAATTTTGTCCAAAATTGCAGGTACTAAGAATATGTTACGTACCCGAGTTCCTACAGCACATCCACAGAGGCCCACACAGCCCAATATTGCCCCAATGTAACAAAGTACACTTGCAAGTGCTGATAGTATCATAATGACCATCCACGACCACTGCCACAATTCACAGTGCTGTTCTGGAGATAAAATAGGAACCCTAACGGATTAGAATTATACAACCTGGGAACATCCATGCAATATACAATTCCACCTTTCCAGATTCGCTTCTTTGGGAGTTCAAGAATCGGCAAAAATTTGAAGTTTGAAGTTTGGATGTGAGGCTTGGTGTTGTAAAATGGAAATATCTATCTGCAACAAATATTGACATCTTTATTAAGTATTCTTTTGTATTCAGGGCACATTTAATTTTTGATACCATTTATTTTGTGAACTTTCAAATGACTCACACTAGACAAATATTTTAAATTAGAGAGGAAGCCTAAACTAACATAAGTCTAATGGTTTCACTTTAGGCTTCCTCACCACTATCTTGTAACCTACTTATACATCTATTTATCCTGTAAATACCACGTGGTGAACAAACAAACAAACAAACAAGCTTTGATTAGCAGAATGTATCATGAATAAATATGGTCTTTGCAGGCAACACCGTAAAATTGGGATTAATTGCCAATGGCTGGTTAATTTCGCGCTCTATGATTGGTCAATTTCAGGTCCGTGAGTTGCCGTACGGACCTCTCGCTCTCGAGCGGCTGTCATTTGTTTGCCTTTTCATGTGTTTTCACGCCCTGACTTGCTCCGAATTATCAATGAAGCCATATAATAAATATCTTATTAGCCTCGTTTGCTCAGTCCGTAGGGTAACTTATGGATCCTCGGTTTTCCCTCCCTTTCCATGGCCCGCGTGCTTCTCACTTGGGCCATAAAAGGAAGGAAGAAACTCGGTACACAACTTACAGTACGGACCTCCCTCTTGGCTATTAAATATGAGGTATTTATTGAGTCTTATCTTTCGGTCAAACGGCGCCAATATTTTATTCAACTTTTATCGAACATTTGTTAGCAAATTCCGGCTGGGACCACTTAGAGTCCCCCAACAGCCAACAACATGACAGGGATGATCGTCGTACCTTTTAGGGGTTAAAATTGCAGGTTGTGGTACCGCTTAGGGTATTAGGGATATAAATGAGTGTTTGAATACATGAATTCAAAATGTATCTTTTATGGATGTGATATGCTAGAATGTCTGGTTAATGTTTTTTTTTAAAGTGATATTTAAAAGGAAAAGATTAATACAGTACTTTCAGAAACGTGTCAAAGTGGAAGACCTCGATATCAGCTGCTTTGTCCTAATAAAATGTTCAAATGTATAATTTGTCTATATATATTTGTATATTACTATGGTACCTTTTCAGGGCGGTTAATGAGCTCAACCACACTAGAAAAAACACCCATACTAGTACCTTTTAGGGGTTTCTTTGACAAAAATTCGACGATCATCCCGTCATGCCCAGTATGCGAGTCGGAACGGTATGAACGGCTCCATTACAAAGTATACAGCAACATCGGCCAACAGGGTCCAATAAATGTTGGACCAATGTTGGATCAATATTTAGCATAGTTTAAACGGATCTTTATAAAAGTCGGAGGATTATGAAAACTTACTTTTCAGCGTAAAGAGGGCCCCAGAGCACTTGTGGACATTCATGAAGAAGTGCGCCATGATTCCAACTTGAAGCAGGCCGATGATTGCTATAAACATGCTCAGCGTCATGAAAGTACGCAGCTAGAAAATAATGATTTATATTAGCAGTGAGTTCACAAAGCAGTGGAACATGTCATCAGCGGTGTAGTGGAGGCAATATTCACCACAGCAGCAGAACTGCGTGGATGATTTGTAACCATTTGTATGCTGGCCATGGGAGGGGAGAAGGGAAAGAGTGCGGGTCAAGAACAGATCTACACCAATACTTTGTATGCTGGATGGGAGGGGAGAAGGGAAAGAGTGCGGGTCAAGAACAGATCTACACCAATACTTTGTATGCTGGATGGGAGGGGAG
>JANVCJ010084066.1:0-10963 GCA_026413505.1 Epizoanthus ramosus | reverse complement strand
AGTCATATAGGGTATGTCCTTCTCCCTTACTCGTTTCCTTTTCATAGGAGCGTGCTTGTCTACAATACTCTCGAAGATTAAATCGAAGCAGTGAAGTGCATTAAATTAATACTACGTTCGTAAAAGCCTCAGGAAATGCCTTTCTAGTTTCTTTCTATCGGGCATAAACAGAATAGAATAGAATATATAATATATTGCATGATCAGCACTTGTAACGGTCTGGGCCCAGTTGTTCGAAAGCCGATTAACACTAACCCAGGGTTAAATTCTTAATCCATGTTTGTATTTACTACCTTATAGACTGGTTTGGGCTGCCATTTTGGGTTTAGCAAACCCAAACTAAGTAACTAAACTAACTTAAACTTATCTGAAATATACTGCACTACCCTATGCGTTATATCCCCTAAGGGAGGTTGCATAGTAACTTATTGAGATTTAGATTTAGCAATTGGGTTTCCATGGAAAGACTCAATAGTATTTCATAAGCCTCAGAAGCATATTCCAACATGAAGAAATTGCGTTTTGAATTTGGCTTAGAGTGGGCTGCAATGTTGATAAGAATAATTACAGAGGGTTTAGTTTGCAGGAGTGCAATAGTAAACCCTAATCCCAACCCTAACCCTAACCCTAATCCCAACCCTAAACCTAACCCTAATCCTAACCCTAACCCTAATTCTAACCCTAATGTTATTCCTAATGCTTTCCCTAAACCTAACCCTAAACCTAACACTGATCCTAATCCTAAATTTTATACCCTAACCTGCACTCCTGCAAACTAAACCCATCGGAATAATTACAATAAATGCCGTAGATTTGAAATATGTAGTTTTGGATCTTATTTACACAAAATTTATAGACTTGTGTGTTATGGTTTAATTTGGTCTTGGTTAAACATTTTCTTAAACCAGTTTATTTTTTCAAACCAGTTTAATTTTTTCAAACTGGTCACAGTTTTTGGTTTGAAAAAGGAAAGAAAAAATAAATTAAAGATTACATTTTTCTGTCACTTATTCCTTCTCATCCCTTGCACCCCTCCCTCCTTGGAATACCCACCCTGCACCCCTCCCTCCTTGGAATACACACCCTGCACCCCTTCCTCCTTGGAATACCTTCCCTGCACCCCTCCCTCCTTGGAATACTCACCTTGCACCCCTCCCTCCTTAGAATACCCACCCTATACCCCTCCTCCTAAGCACTCAAGTGCACGCACCAATTATTCTCAATTATACCCCACAACTCGACCAGTCACAAGAAATTTTATTACTGAACAAATATTTTTTGTGTACCTATCGAGACTTGAACCCACAACCTCAAGATCTGGCATCCACCGTGATCTCCACAAGACCACACAGCAACTCATTACAAATTCTCCCATTTTTGTTGTTATCTTCACTTCTTGATCCCATGCCCTAACCCTAACCCTAATCCTAAATTTATATAAATTAAACTAGTTTTAAAAACATATAACTGGTTTAAAAAAATAAACTGTTTAAAAATGTCTAACCAAGACCAAAATTAAACCACAACATGTGTACTTATTTTCGTTATTAATTTTGATTTCAACTTTGTTTTAGGTTCTTTGCCTGGCTAGTTGAGGTTGTTGCCAGACATGTTGTGCATATAGATGTGTCTCTTGACACATTTGGCTTCTTTTCAATTTGTGGCATTAAGGTGAAGCTGAAAGAGGGCAAACAAATTGTAAGTAATATATATAGTTACATGTATATAATTATATGTAATATATATATATAGAGAGAGAGAGAGACCTGTTTGTTTTGATCCAGGGGATGGGAGGGGAGGGTGGGGGGATTCTCTCTAGGGTTATGGATCCGTAGGTGTCATGTGTGCTGACTACCAGGTCTTAAAATGTTGACCCTGTTTCAGATGAAAATCAACATTTGTCTATAAATTGATTACCCACAGTTTCAGACCTAAGCACCAAAATTAATACCCAAGACTATTATATTTCAGATGTTACCCATTCAAGCAGGACCAAGAAACCATAATATGCAATCAATTTTACACCAAATTGGCATGAAAACCTTACTTTTAAGAGTAGCACATACGTGTACTGTATAGCTTTATGGACTACTGTATACATGTACACCTTGAAAATGGCATGTACATGTACAGTTAGTGTGGAGGGAGGGACATGGGTAATAGGAGGTAGGGGATACTTAGGAGTATCCCAGTATGGGATATCCCCCGGGAGTAGTTTTGTCAATGGTTTGCAAAGTATGCTTAGTACATACTGTACAGTACATGACTGATGCCTGTTCTCTCTGTGTATTGATCATGGATCATACATGGACAAGGGGATTCTCAGCTATCTGTTAACTCTATAATACATGACTGTGTTCTCCAATATGAACCAGGAGAGTCAGTTTGACACAGATTACCTATATGTACCTGTACTGTTGTCAGGGATAATTTGAGTATAGTAACTATTATCATTACTTGTACATGTACTCTGAGTATGTGTGAAGATATATAGCAACATTCTTCTTTTTCTTGTTTTTCAGACAATTGACAAGATATCATTGCATACAAAATGGACTCTACCAAACTCAAAGTAAGTTCAATATCCCACCAAATTATAATGTGCCACAAAATTATAAATCAAATCCAATCAAGTTAAGAAATATCATATGAACACTGTTAACTGATAAATGTCTTAAATAATAAAAGTAAACATACATGGTAACTTTTGTTTTAGCTTTCTTGCCACAGGAGACTGTTCAAGAGAGCTAAGTTTACATCACTCATCTATTCATTTCAGGAGGCTGTTCACTGTTTACCTGGGGAGTGTTGTGGTCACATTGAACAACAGTTTGCAAAGTAAAGATGATGTACAAGTAACGGGGCCATCATCCTCAAAATCATCCTCTGGTACATCGCGTTTGGGTAATGTCGCATGATACAATGTACTGTATATATAATTATGTTTTTAAATGTGGACCTGTCAGGCATACATGTAGACAGGGCTGTCATTGTTCATGTAGTTAGCTACACACTGTTCAAAATGCTGTGATTATAAAATATACATTATAATTTTATATAATAGCATCAGTCATGAACAAGAGGCTGTGCACAGCCAATAGTTTCCCCTTCAGTGATCACCCTAACTCTAAGCCTTTTTAGATTTAGAAAGCTACAATCCTGAACAAAAAGCGTTGGACCAACAGGGATAAACTAACCGCAATTTGCAAATATATTAGCATACACGATTATTGTGACTGAACACGGCCCCAGTGATTTTTGAAAACATCTCTAGACCTCCCCCGCCCAACCCCGATCAATGTTGTACACTCTGTTCTAATTAATCTTAGGTTTAGGCTAAATGTCCACAAACTGACCAACATTGAGTGGGGGGAAGGGGCGAAATGGCTTATCGGTCCAACAATTTTGTCCAGGATTGTAGTTCCAATTCCAAAAAGGCACATCGGCCCAGTCTTAACCGCGCCTATGGCGATAGCAGGGTCACCTGATAATGTTGGGGAACTGGCACGTGTTTCCCCTCGTAAAATAAAGTTATTATTATTATTATTATTATTATTATATATGTACTGGTAACTATACAGATTTGTATAAGTTAACAGTTAACTGTACCTACCAACAACTACCAACTGTACAGTGTGTGGATAACCACCATTTTGTAGTAAAATATAGCATTTGTATGTTCCACTGTCCTCACGTTTGAGCTGTCTCAATTCAAGTGAAAATGACACAGTTGAGGCGTCAACACCAGAGGGATTTCGGAGTGTGGCCCTGCTTTGATAACTTGACCCATAGAAGATGCTTGAAGGAGCTGTCAGCTGTGCAATGTTCCCCGCCACTCCTTCTTTGGTCCAAAAAGCCACTACAAGTTTAGCATTATCACGGTAAAAGCTCCAGTCAAATGTGAGCGTCTCTCCAACTTTCTTATAAATAGTATTTCCACCATCGGACCCTCTTGGCCAGGCTGTAAACTGCGGCACGGCACCTTAAATACAGTAGAAATAGTTTTAACTATTAGTAACAACAGTCTACATACTGGACCCCGTTGTTCGAAGACATGATAAGTCTTATCATCCCGGGGTAAACCCCAGGGTTAAGGTAAACTTGCATTGCTCGAAGCGGTGCACTAACCTGGGGATAAATTTACCTGATGGATTGAACAGGGTTAAGTTCTTACCCCTCCCCCCTTGATTTTACTAGTCGTGAAGACAACATAACAGAGAGCTATCAATGCCTTTCAATCCATTCACACATATAAAGCAAAACTTACACTTAGTGGGCAGATGCAAGTATACACTATTGTAGGTCTTCATGTATGTTGTTGTGTGTGTGCAAGTACATATACATGTAGGTACGTACATTATGGTAAACTTGTACACGATTGTGTACAAGTGGATTTTTGACGATGATGGTGTGACATCCTAATCATGAAAATAGCTCACACAGCGTTCATTTATTGCCCTTTACGGTCATGCATTTGCTGATGGCACAAAATTAAAGCCCATGGTGATCTTCAAGAGAAAAACGATGCCAAAAGACAAATTCACATCGATCGTACACGTCCATCCGAAAGGATGGATGGATGAGGACGGTGTAAATCTATGGACTGACAAAGTGTGACGAAGCTCATGCAGGGCGGGGCTTCGCCAGAACCAACAGTTTGCTTGTGTGGGACTACTTCTGTGCCGTCACCTCGTCGATCGCGCCAAACGCCGGCTACCAGAGAACAACACCGCAACGGCAGTGATACTCGGTGGCTTAACGAACGTTGTCCAGCAGTTGGATGTTCGCTTGAACAAACCGTTCAAAGATAGACTCCGTCAGAAATGGTCTACATGGATGATCGAGGGCGATAAAAGCTTAACCACGGGAGGCCAGATGCGAGCAGCACCACTGACGACGATCTGGGAGTGGGTAAAGGAATCGTGGCAAGAACTTCCAAGTGAAATGGTTTCACGATCGTTCAAGAAATGTGGCATTTCCAATGCCATGGATGGCACGGAGGACGATCTACTCTGGGGCGGTGAGCCAGATGTTCAAGATGATGCGGTTGTCGATGACCAGGCGCCAAACGTATAGAGGGTTTTCACGTGACGTCATCAAATGAAAAAATGGGCAAATGAAAAATTTTCCGTCTTGATGAACCTTTAAAAGTCATAACTAAAGGTTTTTAAGTGCATCCGATCCTTCTCATTGGAAGAAAACAACTCTATTTGCAGATTACATTTTTGTCCGCCATCTTGATTCAAGATGGCACCCAGAGCGAGTCATGGTCATGCAATCCAAATGGCACCCAGCCGGAGCGAGTGAAACAAGTATTTCTACGGACGCAAGGTAATTCTATTAAATTTAATCGTGCTCCCTTGTTCCACTAACACCGATAACAATGTTTGTTACTTCTCTAAATTCCTGACGTTTCAGTATAGTACCCCCTTCCCGGCTGAAATGAATGAACAAATCTAGGGTAGAATAAAAAAAAAGAGAGAGAGGATTAGATCCGTTTCTAAAGAAAGACGCAATTTGGCTGTTTTGGCAGCAGATTTAGGAGCCGTTGATGAAAGTGTTTGACTTTGGACGTTGAAAATAGGGGTGCCTAGGAGCCCTTTGTGGGGAGGGTATTAATAGGGGTACGAAGCAGCCCTTAGGGGATGGGCGGGGGAGGTTAATCCTTAGAGATAGACGATGATCACAGACATGCCTTGATCAGAGCGAAGTGTTTCTTCAATCTAGCCACGAATTCCTTTCTTTCAGTTTAATGGTGACATAGAGGAGGACCTCAACTGCAAGCCTTTGCTGAACAATTGACTATCAAATATAGAAAGTTGTTTACATACCCGATTGTGTTGCTAATACCTTAAAGGCACGGAAGGAAGGAGGAGGGGCATCCATT
This sequence comes from Epizoanthus ramosus, assembly GCA_026413505.1. Lineage (NCBI taxonomy): Eukaryota > Metazoa > Cnidaria > Anthozoa > Zoantharia > Epizoanthidae > Epizoanthus > Epizoanthus ramosus. Next base: position 5,076 of record JANVCJ010084066.1, on the reverse strand, counting down.
GGAGAAAATACCGCGGTACTTGGGAGTGTACGCCTATTTCAATTTGTGCGCTGGTTCTCATGTTTGAGAAAGAATTGCGTAACCGATGAGGAATATTGAGCTAATACCAGGTAATTTATACACCAATGACCCAGAAAGCTCACTAGCAACGGACAAGTCGTATTCAACTATAGACAATAATTTATTTACCTTATTTTGCAACTTGCTTCACAAAATATTTATAAATAATTTCAATATAACATTAAATATGCAATACTCGTCATCTAATCTATCATCTGGTTTGTTAAATACAGTTTTCTTACAGTATCGCCGTCATGACTGAAATCAAACAAGAGAAAGTGACAAACGGTATAAATAGATTTGACATCAATTCAAGTCACTAGTGGCGTGATGCCTTTTCATGTCCATTTGTTGATGGTTATTTTAAGGAGTTCATCACCAAACCCTGCTGGCTCGTCTGACGCGCTGAACTTTCTCCGTCTGTCTTTGGTGACAGTGCTGGGAAGCGAAGTCGCACACGCTACCAAGAACCCGCTTCAGTTCCGCGTACTGTGAAGACAGAGACGAATTGTTAATTATTTCACTACTACTAGCACAGTACGTCATAAGGTAAAAGAAAAATATTAAAATATCGTATTTGAGATGAATTGGTTTGGGAGATATTTCTTTCAGTTTCACTCCGGTCTCATTTCCAAATATCCTCTTAGAGCGGATGGGGGACTGGTGGCGAAAGTAAATCGTGAGACGTCTGGTAAAGGTCATTCAAGGACGATGCAGTGACAGAATTTCATTTCAGTGCAAAGTAAAATGCACAACTAAACAAATACAGCCCAATTCGAATCAAATTGAATATCTGCTATAATTTTTCTTCTATGGACTGATTTCGACCAATATTCCGAGGACATACCTTTACTTCTCGTCTCTTGAGATGAACCGTTCGTGTGACGCGAATCTCGGCTGATCCGGCCTCTCTATGCCGACACAGCTGAAGCGCCAAGTGACAGGTGTCTTGGAGAGCGCGTCTTAATTCCACCCTCTTAAATGGAAAAGGAGACCGATTCATTGGACTGCTAAAAGGAAGGAAACATTCTACAACTCCCTATCCTGACCTTTTCACTGTTAGCTTTCATCATTGTCTGATAGAAAACTATAGTCTGGTTTCATTAGATACTTGACCTTTTCGATACTTTCACACGCTAACCAGTACTGTTCTATGCGTTAGAAACATTTATCTACAGCAACATTTATTTCATTAAAACAAACCTATAGGCATAGACGGGATTTCGATTTATTCTTTACAAAATTGTATACCAAGAATTAGATACCAGATCAGATATAACTCAATATACCGGTTCCAAAAGAAATCGGATTTATTGCTGGTAGTGACAGGAGAATTGATGAGTTTTATAAGTAATGTTTCTATGTCGTCGACACGATTGGGTCGTTACAGGAATTAATTCAACACAGTTCTAAAGTAATTAATCCTCGTTATATACTAACAAGATCATTTAAGTTTTTGGTTTTTAGAAAACAAAACACATTTCATGGCTACTGATCGGGACATGTCAACAGCTAACTTAAAAAAAGCAGCATATTTTAGGATTTAAAGTAGTTACCTTCACGGATCGTTTCCCGAAGTGGCCAGCGCCCATTCCAAATCCCTCTGCTAGTGACATCAGACAGCAGATGAGAACAAGGATATTCAGATAAACGAGCAGCTTGGATGCCATGGCTCTTGTTTGCTGTATCTTGTGTTTATTGCGCTGACTTGAGTGGAACAGAGTCTTTGTGCAACTGAAGTCTGAACTTTGTGCTCATGTAGAAGAAATCTGCCCTTTTATACCATCATATGTTTAAGGGCAACTAAACACTGAAAATAGATCCGTACTCAGTAGTACCGGCCAGTTACATCACCAGTGACCACAAGTTACGAAGGCAAGGAGAACACAGTTCCTGCCCAGTGGCTGACTCAGCGCCTAAACATTTGTTACAGAATATTACCATGATTACACAACAGTTATTACGTCAGGGACATTAACTAGATTAGTCATTCCTCGTAAAGTTGCACCGTTATAATTGTTCGATTTCCTGATACATGGTACAAGGTAATGAATCACTGGAATTAGGACTGCTTAAACTCGGCGTTGTCATTGAGAAATTGCGAAATTGATATTTATACTAAAGCTAAATTATTTTTCAAATTCAGTTCAGCATGGAACAGTCAGCAGTTCAGACTCACTACAATAAGGTACGCATTAGCCTTTACATGTTAAACTGAGAATGGTTCAATTGAAGACAAGAAGTTGGGCACCGAGCCAGACGGGGGTAGGGTTGGGGGATGGGAGTTCCCCTGGTCTTCCCACTCATGTCGGCCCGATGCGTGTGGAAGACACGCCCAAATCCAGTACAGTGATGGTAGCGAATCATTGCAGTTATAACATGGTTTAACATTGTCACTCTCCAGTTTAACTGTTTCCCCAGAAACTGATCAGTTCTTTCCTGCGCACACCTAAATAGTGCTCAAAATATAATATCGAATCTGTTCGTGGCGGTTTGTGAAATTGAAGTATCGTCTGGTTCATTGAATAACCTTATTGGGACATAACATTGTGTCTATGATAACTGACAACGTAACGGTTTCTATGCAAATATTCCGAAAATTACCGAAGATTTTCGAAGATTTACGATATTTATGGCTTAGTGAATAATAAACAGAATATTACATGGCCGCTTGGAAATACGAATTTTATCTTCTCGTGTTGAAAACATCCTCACGAGTGAGCGAAGCGATATTGTCAACACTCGAAAATTCGAGGAAACTCCTAGCCGGCGCACTCGAGCACGAGTAACTACATATAAACGAAATATTGTAAAAGTGCTAAACGAGTTTCTTTAATTAGTACTTGTATCAATTATATAAAGGTTTTAAAATATTATTTATATTTTTCATTCCTTCCATCATATCGACCTTTCCGGTCGGGATGTCCCAAAAGTTTTATAATGATCCCCGATGTGGCCGTTATTTTCACTGAAGTGAATGTTCGATTTTTGAGCGAGTTTAGCCTCCGGTGCCACGGGAGGCTGTCAGATGGCTCAGCATGAGATGTTATATTAATAAACTGATTACTGATTTACGTCGATGCAGTGAACCCAGTCAAATCATAACAAATAACAAACTTATCCATTATATTCAAATTTCTTCACATTGCAGAACGGTCAGCGATCTACAAACATGTGATTTTCTGTCTCTTTTCTCTCCGGAGGAGGAAGTCAGAGTACTCCGTGTGACGTCATTTCTATTTTTAGTAACAAGTGTATGCCGGCTACTGCAACCGGTTCAAAGTCCAAATAGTCACACGATCATCATGAATTTCCTTTTTTAAAAAAGTCTAATTAGAATGAAAAATTCTGGTAGAAATGTTTTGCGTTCTCCTTCCTTCTTTAGCTTACGGTTACTGTCAAGAAGGGTATCTTAATTCGATGGGTAGTGAATGGTTCTCTGAAACATGTGGGTCTTGAAAAATTCGAGTCTCCAAAACTGGCACAGCCACAAAGTGCTGTCACTAACCAACTTTTGTGATATGTCAACCTGGCGTCATTGCAGGTCTCGGTCAGTGTGCTTGTCAATTTTCCAACATTTCGAATCTTGACATATCGGGGGAAACTTTACTAACCAAGAACTAGAATTGAATTTACTTCCAATCAATCAATAAATGAATAATAATGAAATTCATAAAGAATACCAGTTAACTGTTAAGGCAGACAGAGATACTAGCTGCATTTGTTTAAAAAAGAGGATATATAATTATATATATTATTATTATTAATATTAAATAATGCTAATAATATGATTTTAGACATTTTTAACTATAACTCATATTTCCATTCTTACTTTAAAGCAGTTATGGACCAATACAGGATTTTTCATTTTTCTTGTTCTTTAAAATATTTTGGGTATTTCAGCCTCAAATTGTTCTTAAATTGTTCTTATTTCTATAGTTCGTAAGATTTCTGTAAATGAGCAAGGTATGGCTCCAAGTCTTCCCAGCTTCAGATTGTTCTTAAATTGTTATTAAATTGTGGGCGATCTGAGCCTCGTTGTTCTTATAAAGTTGTTCTTCTAAAAAAACCTGTGTAAGGCACTTTCTATTTTAAAATATAAAGAAAGAGTTAGGTAAGCGATGATTAATTTTGAGCCGATACCAGTTTCTTTATATACGCCGATGCTCCAGAAAGCTCAGCAGCAACTGGTGTTTTGTATCCAACTAAACAAGTATTTTAGTATTTGTTGACTTTATTTTGTATCTTACTTCACAGACACTATAAATACAACATTAAATAGATAATACTTGTCATCTATCATCTGGTTTGTTAAGAACAGTTTTCTTACAATTTCGTTGCCACGATTAAAATAAATAAGAGAAATTTGAGTGAAATTGACAAACGGTATATATACATCTGTGGCGATTCTGAACATCAAATCAAGTTACTAGTGGCGTAGTGTCTTTTCCTATCCACTTGTTTCTGGTAGTCTCAAGGCGTTCATCACCAAACCCTGCTGGCTCGTCTGACGCGCTGAACTTTCTCCGTCTGTCTTTGGTGGCAGTGCTGGGAAGCGAAGTCGCACACGCTACCAAGAACTCGCTCCAGTTCCGCGTACTGTGAAGACAGAGACGAATTGGTAATTATTTTGGAAGTAGAGTACGTCATAACAGTAACAAAAAAATGTTGTATAATCTTTTCAAACTGGTGGCGAAAAGAAATCGCGAGTCGTCCGCCATCTCTCCTCCTCGAACCATGCAACACGATCTTCTGGAGGAAAAGTAGGGGCTACTCGCAGTCTACGCATTATTGCGCAAATCAGACACATACCAGTTTTGACTGTTTGTAGGTACAATAACATATCTGCTATTGTTTGTACTTTGGACTGAATTCGACTTATAATGCAATATTCTGACAACATACCTTTACTTCTCGTCTCTTGAGATGAATCGTTCGCGTGACGCGAACCTCAGCTGATCCGGCCTCTCTCTGCCGACAGTGCTGAAGCGCCAAGTGACAGGTGTCTTGGAGAGC
>JANVCJ010084065.1:0-19191 GCA_026413505.1 Epizoanthus ramosus | reverse complement strand
GCCGTTGGTCTAGTCTCTCGACGTTCTATCGGGGGACTTAAAAGAACCCACGCACTCATCGATAAGAGTAGGCTAATGCCGGTGTTGTGGTCTGTATCTCATCGCTACGCCGAGCGTTTCAAACATGAACCCCCGGCTCGGGAGACTGGGCAACCACTCCCCACGTTATCGACGTAAAATAGATCATTATAAGTACACTTTGGATACTTTGCACACTAAAGGACACAATGTACTGAGTTGGTTTTCATAACCACAGCTGGGATACATGGCAGACTGAAGCGAGTGGAGGACACAGCAGTTTTCAGCGACGAAAACATCGATTGAGATGGCAAATATACGGAGAAAATCTCATACTTCTCTGAAATAGCTTTCTGTGTGTTAGCTCTAGAGTCGATTACCACTTGGTTTTGGCCCTTAAATCGCCAAGAAATTGATCGATTCCAATTACACTCGTGAGTTTTTAATGTGTGGTTCCAGAAAGTATGCATACCCCCCCCCCCCATGGAGGGTCACTGGAAATTCCAGGGGGGTGGGGGAGGTCCAGAGGCGCAAATTGCCAAGGGGTATGGGGGTAAAAAGAGTAATATATTTCCAGAGGGTCCAAAAACACTGTCTAGGGTAAACCTATCAAGATCGCATTTGCCATTTGATAAATCAACAAATCCACGAACTCCAGTATATTTAAGTATACTCAAACGCAATTTCCACATTTAGCAGACATTTCTGAGCGCACATTTCGGGACAATGATTTATACAGCATGCATGAACGTGTACTTTTCACTTTTGCCGTGTGACGTTTGCGTCGTGAATAATTCTTACCGACCATTAAGTCTCAAGATAAAAACAACTTGGATTTTATTTAAAACGATTCACTTTATTTTCTATCCGTTGTTAATAATTTTGCCAACCAGGTCCACTCAAATGACAACAAAAGTCTATATGACTATAAAGTGTATGACCTAAAAATAACTAAACTGTAACTGTAACTTACTGTAACTATGCAGACGGACATTTTGACTGCAAATAATGAATTTCGGTTTATTTATATGTGTTCAGAAATATGAATGATGTCCTTTATATTAGGTTTTTGTGTTTTTCGTGTTTTATTTTAAAAGGCATCCATCTGAGTTCGGCATGGCCACATCAGTGCTCTTAATCACTCATCTGCACTCAAAAACCAACCTTTTATAAAAAATGGAAATTCCAGGGGGAAGGGGGGGGGGTCATAGGGAAAAAACCTCCATGGGCGGTATGGATATTTTCTGGAACTACACAACATTTTTTATTATATATGGCTGGTTAATTTCGCGCGCTATGATTGGTCAACTTCAGGCCCATAAGTTGCCGTTGCTGTTTACATTTTCATGTGTTTACATGCTCTGACTTGCTCCAAATTATTAACAAAGCCATAAAAAAATATAATAAATATCTTATTAGCCTCATTTACTCGGTCTGTATGGTAAGTTATGGATCCTCATTTTTCCTTCCCATTTTCATGGTCCGCGTGCTTCGTGCTTGGGCCATAAAAGGAAGGAAACAACTCAGTCCATAACTTACCAAAAGGACCTTGCACTTGGCTAATAAGAGGTATAATGTGTGTGTGTGTGTTTGTACAGTTGAACCCCAATTATTTCAAGGTCTCGAGGGAAACGAAAAATACTTCATATTAGCGGGGCTCCAAATTATCGGGGTCAAGTATAAATACACCAGTTTCAGCCTTGTAAACCTCTATTTACATTATTATCACAATATTGATGAACAATTTGTTGTCTCTGATTGTTTTTAACATGTTTTTTTCGTTTTCATCAATAATTGAAAGAGTTTTTCAGAATTTCTCAGCAAAAGTCAAGACAATGTTTATGTAAAGCATGCGTTTAAAGGGATAAATGAACTGTGAACTGTCAAAGAACAATCCCAGACTGTATTGACTGGATAAAAGCATTGTTAAACTGTGATCTGACACCGTCTGTTGTTTTTCATTCAGCTTGGCAATTAAACTTCGAATTATCGGGGTTAAAAATCAAGTCCAAGGGGACAGAAATTACTTCAAATAAGCGAGGATTTCGAATTATCCGAGTTCAAATTATCCGAGGTAAAATGACTCAAGAAAGTAGGGCAAACCAAGGGGAATGAGTTTTACTTCGAATTAGTGGGGACTTCGAATTATCCGAGTTCGAATTATCAGGGTTCAACTGTATGTTCATAGACCTGTGAATAACAGAATTGCCCTAAATAGTCCACTTACTCTATGACATATTACTCTGTATTTTGAATACTTAAAAGTACTCTATATTAAGTACGTTCTACTTAGAGGTCATTGAAGAGGAGATTGACCCTAAATGGTTTCCTTAATTATAAATGGCATTGCGAGCACACTGTGACGTACTGTACTCTTGTACTGTAGGTGAGTGATGGGGAGATTTCCACTAAAGAGTTTAATATACTTATGACATTATGCTCTGTACTGGCTCTTGTAGGTCAGTGAATGGCAGATTGGCCCTAAAGGGTTTGCTTACGATAGAGAGTGGATGGTAATCAATCAGTCAGGGGCATGTCTCAGTCAGAAAAGAGAGCCACACCTCTGCTTAGTCAAACCTACAGTGGATCTACAGAGCAAATCTTTGTTAGTTACTGCACCAGGTCAGTTTCTCTAGTTTGCATCAATTATCAAGTAGGCATGGATTTGAAAATGCCATTTAAATAATAATATTTAAAATATTATTCACTAAGCCATAAATTACCAGGATTTATCTGTGAAATAAAATTGTTATTTTTCACATGTGATGAAATATCATATTTAATCACACGTGAAAAACAACAATTTTCCCTGTAGCACTTTCAACTCATTTAAACTCCACGGCCACCTTGTAACTCTAGTGCGGCAGTAGACATCTAATCTCCAATTGTCTCTGAACATTTTCCAAAGATATCCAATGATTTTCTAAAGATTTTCGTAATTTTTTGAAATATGTTAAAAAATATTTTCCAAGCATTTCAACTGTTTCCAATAATATTCCAAGAATTACCAAAGATTTTGGAAGATTTTCCGAAGATTTCTGAAGATTTGCCAACGATTTCTGACATTTATGGCTTAGTGAATAATAAACAGAATATTACATGGCCGCTTGGAGATACGAATTTTATCTTCTCATTTAGAAAATATCCTCACGTGAGGATATTGTCAACACTCGAAGATAAAAATTGTATCTCCGTGCGCCCAGGTAATGTCCACTATATGCTATATAGTATATAGTTTTCTTTTATTTACTGTACATGTAGCTAGGTATTGGGTTTTATTATTGATACATGATTGTATACCATCACTGTATATTGGATATTTTAGCAGTTTGACTGCTTGTCTACTTACTACATGTAGCTGCAAGCTCATGTACATTAGCTTGGACATACATGGAAACTAAAACAACTGTTTCTAAAACAAGGCAATTATTAATCAAAATGGAAGAAACTTCCAATTCCCCTTTCTCTTACGTTACATTCTCTTCATTTACTAACTTCTACCTGGTTTACACAAAATTAAAAGAAAAGAGTAACTTAAACTTGTTGTTTAATAAGAGAATAATATCTCTCACACTTGGTAGGTATGAGACGATTTTAGCCACCTCACCAGATCTTGCCTTACATGATTCTATCATCTTGTCCAATGCATACATGTACATGTACTGTAGATTCATCACAGATCCAGTGATAGATCAGTGAGATTTTATTCCAAATATGTTTTGCTGTTATAATTATAAGCCATCATTTCTTGTCATTGTTATCATTGTTCAATTAATCTCAGTCAGATGCTTCCAGTATCCCAGCCCCATAATATCAAATGGCCCATCCCAAGGAATAGTTCTTACTTGTTGCTTGGCCAATCTCTTGCACTACATAATTATCTGGTATCATTTTCTATGCCCAGTTGTTGCTCATACACTGAAATTTCTAACTTATATGCCGGGTTGATAGTTACATGTATATTCTTAATCCAAATAATTTATCAAGTCAGTATTCTTCCTTACTTTATATCATACTGTAGGTATGGAGAGCTTGAAGATTCCGCTTTTGCAGCCACAAGACGGCCAGCAGAAATGTGTAGCAACAATGTGTCCGACTAGAGTGTGTGGAGACAGGTTCAGGATAAAGTTTTTTGTTTTCTACTCGCATGATAATTTAAATGATGTTTCCATCTGACATTTATACAGTATGTATATCTATGTATGCTGGTTGTTTCTTTTTGTATAATCTACTCACTACATTTTGTTTCTTCTCTTCTTTTTGTCTTTCTGTTTTTCCTCATTCATTACATTGCATGACTTTCCCATTTCCCATTTATTCACTTTTCTCCCCTTTTTCTCTTATTTACTTACATGAACCCGTTTGGGAATGTGGTACACAGGCAGCCAAGTGTAAATGTAAATGTAAATGCTTTATTAACTCTCCCTTCAGGGTTTTTCAGAGGTAATTTACAATAATGTCATATTTTAAATTTACAATAAAGTTACATTAAAGCTAGTTTAAAAATATATAACAATTATTTAAGCTTAAAACTAATTATACAAAATTTATAATATGTAAACTAAGTTGGTTGTGGCGCCTCGTGTAGCCACATATTCAAAAGATATTTTGTTAGTGACGATTTAAAACAAGCCAACGTGGAAGAGCTTCTGATATGTGATGGTAGACTGTTCCAGAAATATACACTACGATATAAAAACGAGTTTTGAGCAAGTACAGTATGGCATTTAATCACAAACTACTACAGACTACTAATACTAAGAATACAGATTGAAGCAGAATTAAGGCCAAGTAAAATAATTTCCCGGTTTCTCATCAGCGCCCGCATTTCAAAACAGCTGCCGCATTTACTTTTTATTTTTTGAAATATAGAAAATGTATGGAAAATATAAATTTTCTTCCGCTTCATGAGCGAAATGACTCGACTGCAGCCTATGCAATTGTGATCGCCTAAAACAACAAAAAACAACCTCATGCCTGATTTACTTTTTCAAGAATTTCTGATGAGAAACCGGGAATTTATTTTATTTGGCCTAATAGTCATTGCCTATATAGAGCATGACTAAAAATGTTAACAAGTGTACATAGCAACAACTTGTTGATACATGCATTATAAAACTGTTGTACACAAGTTCAAAATCTTAGAATCTTGTATATGATTGTATCACAACAGTAAAAACAAACTTACTTTAATTTCTTCTGGAAAAAGTTGTTAGCAACTGCATTATCTACAAAATCAAAGGCACATAAACATAAATACCCCCGTACTACTGACACAAGTAAACATAACCGAGAGATTTAGACAGCAGATACATTTACTGTAAAACATAGCTAAGAATTGTCCTATTCACCATGGAAGTCAAGTATAAGAATCGTATTCATAAAACCTTGTACTGATTTATTATAAAACAGTTATTTGATTTGGCGTTGTTTTCTGAGCAGTTAGTCCACTCGGTGAAAAACCTGGTCATAGCAAATGCCGCCTCATCGAGTGACTGTTAATGACTCTTTTCTTGCTATGGTCCTGTGCTGCAAAGCGTTCAGTCTGCTTCCTTCCTGTAATATTTTCCTGTCACATTCACCTACATTATTGACCATTATTTGAATAATTTATAAATATTATTGAACTTCAAAGAAAAGTACATCCTTTAAACAAAAAGGTTTTGCACTACGTTTACACACTGCTTACATATGCATAAATGATAATACATTAATGAACTCGCCAAATATGTGCACATAATTATATGACGTATAATTAATACGAGGTAAAGCCTTCAAGTGGTACTGTAACTGAGAACAGAGAGCAAAAGAATGTCCTCCCAACCCCTCCACCAGTCAGTACCTTTAAATACAGTTAAGATAACTTTCTTCATCTGTGCCCTGAAAAACACAATAATCAACATTTAAATTAATTGGGATGAGGATGAATAATAATAATAATAATAATAGTAATAATAATAATAATCTTTATTGATACTCAGTTAAAACAGTTAAAACTGAATTGCAAGATATTTACAAAATAATTAAGATTTGCAATTTCATAAAAAAAAAGTTCTACTAATATTTTGGATAAAATATTTACATTGGTCTAATGCGTGCACACACACACACACACACACACACACACAAACATACATACATGTACACACACACCCATTCACTCACTCATTCACTCACTCACTCACTCACTCACTCACTCACTCACGCACGCACGCACGCACGCACTCACTCACTCACTCACTCACTCACACTGACTCTCGTACAAATGGCCCTTAGTAGTGCATGGTTGTCTAGCAACACTCACCTGTGTGCCATCAGTTCAAGAATTTGCATGAGGAATTTCCCAAGTCCTTTGGCACAGTGTTCCTTTTCCACTTGAATTTCATAGCTGTTACGAAAATCACAAACATGTGGTAGTTTGATACATGTAGCTGGCTACTCTACTGGAAGGAGATTACAATGTAGGGCACAAAATCGTAGGGACGAGAAGGAAAGATGACATGACAGTACAATATACACATTTCCCATATGATGGCTACAAATAACAAGTTTCAGTCTTTTAGGGGGCTCACCTAAATTCCCTGCCCCCATTCTACAGGAATGTCAACTGGACATTTGCCAGCAGAAATAACTCATTGTCCAGAAGAAATATCGGTTCCTCTTTGACTAGCAGAAATAACCCCATGACCAGCAGATATAATTTACTCCTTGGCTAGCAAAATAACCTGAACCAGTTTGCCAATTTGCCAGCACAAAACAAAGTTAACTCCAAGCACTGTGACCATCATTATGAAAATACAATTGTCATGATATTTCGCTAAAAAGTTATTTGTAATTTTAAAAGGCTAAAAGTTATTAAAAGTTGAAGCTAAAACCAAATGTTTTCGACTAATGTCATCTTCAGGGTTAAAAACTGGTCCATGATTAGCTATGTTTTTAAAGTCTTCAGGTTATTCCCTTGGGGTAAAGTTTTGCAATGTATGAATGGACTTGTTTGTTTAATTAGGGTTGTCCATCCGACCCACACAAGTGGCAAGTACTTTTCACAGAGAAAGGCATCCTCAAGCCTAAAATCCTTGAGAGCCTGTTAATTCAATCAGGACAACCCTCATTAAACATTGCAAAACTTTACCCCAAGGGAATACATGTAACATGGTTCATACAAAAAGTTCTAAAAAATTCAAGGACTTTTCAAGTACTTTTCAAGGACATCTGAGACTTTTAAGCTTTAAAAACACAGCTGATCACGGACCGGTTTTCAACCCTGAAGATGACATTACAATGTAGTCGAAAACATTTGGTTTTAACTTCAACTTTTAATAACTTTTAGCATTTTAAAAATTACAAAGAAAATACAATTATAATCCAGCATCTTAGAAATGACCCTTTAAAATGTCTGAGTGCACAGTAACAAACTTACCAGTACAACACTTCATCACCTTCATCAAGATCAAATCGGAAATGCGACATCCCCACATACTTTCCTTGCTCATCTCTAGCAATGAGGTACCTACAGACACAGCATAGAACGACATTTATTAATAATTAATACAACTGTTGAAATTTTCTTTAATATGGGACTAGAACTATTGGTAGCACCATTCACTATTTGAGATAGCAGTACTGGGTGCAAATTAAGGATTTTCCCCCAAGTTCTTATTTTATATTTGTAAACTGTTAAGGTTTTGGGCTACAAATCTCAAGTTTTGGCCTACTTTTCGTCATTTGTAGGTACATGTACGTAAGGTGGCTCCCACCTGTTTTCAATGTTTTTGCACCACCAAAATTTAACAAATGGCTTACTTGCACATAACTGCAGTTTACTGCCAGTTGTTATGACCTCGTGTTTAAACAACTCTTCTTCTTTCTTCTGGAGAAAAATCACGCCTTTCAGAGTCACGGTTTTTGTTGTAGAATGTTGTCACATCAAACATATTTTAACAAACAGATTATTTTTATTGTTTTTGGAAGTTAAGAAAGAAATTGTTTGCCCATTCGAGGATTTTCACAAACCACAACCCAAATTCAAGGACTTTCCAGGGCCTGGAATTTTTCTCCCTAATTCCAGGACTTTCTAGGATTTTCAAGGACTGTGCCAACCCTGTTTACATGTACTTGATTGGCTTACCTGGCTCTCTCGTCTGTCATTTCTTGCTTCTTTTTCTTGTCATTCCATCCCCACGAACTGTCTTCATATCTAACAGAACAAAAGCTTTATTATATAGAGGATATTACATGGACGTGCGGAGATACGAAATTTATCTTTGAGTGTTGAAAAATATTTCACAAGTGAGCGCAGCAAACAAGTGAAATATTTTTAACATGAGAAGATAAATTCCGTATCTCTTATCTCGTATATCTTATTTGGAAAGAGGAACTTTACAAATTTCAACCCCCTGTCCCATACATGTATCTCATAAAATGTCCCCCCCCTATACTTTTCGTATAACCTGATGGCATGTACTCCCTGTAAATAACAACTGGTCCCTAAAGTAATTGTCAGAACACGACTTACAAGCCTTCCATGTTTCTCTTTGTCAGGTCAAATACCCAATTCACTTCATCTTTCTTTAGCTCTGTCACTCGTCTGCATTCAATGGTTACATCAAGTCTTGAAACAACATAAAAAAGCAAAATTAATATACATAAATTTACAGTTTACTACTGAAGTCTTTTTTATAAATTATAATTTCTATAAAATAGATACATGTACAATATGTTTCACGACGATTTTAAAAAAAAAGTAAAATTATAATTGACAAAATGAAGATTTTGTTCTTAGCATAACTATAAATTGTCATTTTGAAAGGGTTAGTATATCTAGCCTGTTTACAGGAGAGATGCCTCATCCTTCTTCAAACCCTAATATGTGCTTCAATTAGGGTTGTAAAACAAGACCGTCGAATACTGGCCAAAATTAAATACCATTTTTACTATAACAAACTCCAAGAGACACATACTATGTGCACTTCTTGTTGATTACTCTAAACTACATGTACAAGATTGGCCTTTAAGTTCTGGTAGGGTAAGACGCAGAAGTAAAACATTCAGATGGGTGTTTTAGCATATTCAGTTAAAGTTTTTCCCACCACATGGCTTGGCAAGGCTGGTTCGTTCAATGTGACTGAGGCCTCAGAGTGAAACATTATAGCACGACGGCAGAGAAATATAATATGGCACTTGTAAGGGTGTTAATTGTGCTAGAAACAACACTCTATAGATATTCAAAATTATATCGACTAGTCCACAAGGCCCCTTTCTTGTTAATGTGCTAGATATACTGAATACATGATTGCATATATGTTTACAACTAGACCCATGTCACTCAGTCTCAACACAACAATTGTCCTACTAAAGTTCTATACTCTATGTTCAGTGACTCAACCAATTCTAGATGATCCAATTAACTTAAAGCCACTGATTGGACAATATTTTTAGAAAAACCCTTACATGGCTTATAACTTGAAAACAGAGCTTCAACAGGGCATCTCATCTGTGACTGAATTTTTTTTTGGAACTAAAATTGCACAGGATCACTTCACCTAAAGTATCTACATTTCCTGCTCAGCTTTTGCATTTATTAATTTTGAGGTATGAGTCAGAGTTTGACAGTAATGTGTATTAATTTTCATTTGAATGCAATCACTCATCAACAAAATCCTGCTGTACTTTGCTTCATACTCCACATGATAGATGTGTTTTCTTTAACCAAATGCACCTGGGATATTTGATGAATGAGGGAGATTGGAACTAGACTTGTGTCATGTGACCATCAGGAGATGACGAAGGCAATATGGAAGAAGTGCAATAATTAATGTGAAGTTATATGACATGAAATAAAACTTGTACAAATTTCGTGTGACAGGGTATATCATTCTTTGTTTTTTAATATACAATCTGCAAAATAGGGCAAATTTCACAAGTACAAATCACCGCAGCAACTAATTTTTGCAATTTGCTGAACAGACACAAAAATCACAAAAGTCAGTTGCTGCAAAATTAATAATAGTAGCCTTAAAGTAATCAGTAGGTAGCCTGCTTTTGTATAACCATACAAGAGTTCATATCAATGAATATTTTAAATCTTTGGACTATCATTTGATTTGTTAAATTTATTATTTTGGTGAATAGAAATAAATTTATGATTAAATTTTAAAAGTACTGGTAGTCACAAAAATGCAGCGTACTGTCTAGTCTAACCTCTGGTTATTACAGTTAGCCCAGTACCTTTCGATCTGTCTGTTAATTATTACTTTTTCTTTGTTTAAATTTGTAAAAACGGTACTAAATAAAAGATATTGTATTGTATTGTATTGTATTGTACTGTACTGTATTGTATTGTATTGTATTGTATTGTATCATAATTTTTGTTGATTTCTATCCCTGTTCAGTAGTACTTAGTTGTACATGTAGTAGTAAACTTTATTTAGACAGGTTAGACCTAATTCAGCAACTAGGCTCAGGCATCCATTGGGGCCCTGGAGTCGCTGTAGTTATTGATAATAACTATGGTACATTACAATGTGTTTACCCATTTCTGTTGTATGTTTTGAAAGGAGACAATTTGGCCAAGTGATCATCAATCTGCAACAAAAGTTTGAAACCTTACTTAGAAGTAAAATGTAATTATTAATAATATCAAGAGCGATGGCTCTTGTTTAATGGGTTCACTCAACCCCCACCCCCTCCCCTTCCCTGGATCTGCCACAGATTATAAAAATAAATTAAAATATTTTTACTGACTGATATCACAGACTGAAGCAACCATCGATACAAATACTGAGCAATTATTTTATCCTGCCTACCATAATCTTGCTATAATTATGCACTTTTAATTAACAAATTAATTAATCCAGTCACATATCAGTGTTCCAGATAATAATTACACATAATTATTGATTGGCAATTATCACCCATGAATGTCTTCTTCTCACTGGCTCAGTGTCAAACTTATAATAAATAAATAATTTAAAATCCCCAACTGGCAGGAGGCACTCGAGCTGGCTATTTACAAACGTGGCCCTGAGCTGGGCTTGAACTCGGGGTCACCGGGTACAAGCACAGAACCAAGTGTAGACTGGGCTTGACTTGCGATCCCAGGTCCTAGCACCAACTCACTGCGCCAAGCTGCCTCACACTTCAGTCAACAGCAGCTAGAGACGAAACCTAATCACACCTAACTTACCTCATTTGCTTTATCAACAAATGCCTGTGCTGCATTTATCTTTGCCAACTCCTTGAAGGAAAACAGAGAACACAGTTTAATACTGTACCTAGAAAAAAATTATCTAAATGTGTAAATGATCAGTTTTATTATATAAAATATTTTTTCATGTCATTATATTCTTGCCCTCTCATTACTGTAACTGAAAACCACTGTCAACAAACATATACAGGACTTCATGTATTAATTTTATACCATGATTTATTACACAAACTTACTTGTACAATAACTTTTACTGTGAGAACAAAAGAAACCAAATGCCAAAAAAGAGCCATCCAGAAACAAGTAGAGCACAGATCATACATGTACAAAGTACAAAGTGCAGACCGAAGATGGAGGACTGTACAAGCACAAATGTCACCATCTTCGATTTTCAAAGGAACAGGCTCCAGAGATAATGTTCGACTCTCCCACCAGCAGTGAGCAGGTACCAGACTGATAACTGTCCAATCCTTTCCCTAGAAGCAACCTGAGAAAGGACGAAACTGTAGACAGACAAGAAAGTAGATCTACATGTACTCTAACTCAACTAGTGTCTGAGGCAGAGGACCCCCATCCTGTACAACCTCTCAAACCACTATTGACCACTACTGGAAACAGCTGCAGAACCAGCGGTGGAGAAAACCTCAGTCTACCCTGAGCCCATTAGAAGAACTTGCATAGGACAATCAGATCTCCAGCTTGGTTTGAACTATCTAGTCTGGTATTAACTGAACAGTCTATACAGTAGTTTCATTGAACAACCTCAGAAGAATAGTGGCACTATCATGTTAAACACAGCAATATATAGCAAAACACCTGCAGTATAAGTTGACCAAATGTTAACTATTCTTGCCATTGAATTGATATTTAATATTAGACATATTTTATATTGGAAATAAAAATATCAAACAAGATTGCAAAACTAACCTCCTTTCTCTTCAGTTTCTTTTCTTTACCTTTAGCCGATTTTCTCTGTTGACAAATAAATGCATACAACTTATAAAAAATGTAAGTTAACTGTTTTTTTTTGTCAAATTATAAGGTAAACATTCCGTGTAGAGGGTCACCTGACCAGAAAACTGAACCTAAGCAATCATAGGACACAATTCTATTGTCTTGTATCTGTGCTCCTTTACACTGTCAGCAGAATTTGCAATAAAAAAAGTCAAATCAAACAAAGTACATAACAGCAAGGGGATAACGTTTCTACAGACATATTGCAGGGGAGGAATTGCCTCAAAATATTACAAAAACAAAACCCAGAACCCAAAACTAAACCGCTTATAATTTATTTATAAAGCTCTTACTAATAATAATCAAACAATGCACGAAAGCTAGCCTAACAGTTTCAAAGCATTTTGGGTATTTAAATTCAGGGTTCGTACACTTTTGACCTTCTGAAATTCCATGACTTTTTCCAGGACTCTCAAGAATTTTCCATGACCTAATATTTGACCATTTTTTCTCGACAATATCAAAAACTATTCTCAGCTTGAGCTTTTTCTGGCACAGTAACCCAGTTCAAGAAAGAAATTGGCTCTAACATTCAGCTCTACATGTATTTTTCCATGACTGAAATCAAAATTCCATGACTTTCCAGGCCTGGAAAAATTGTAATTTAAATGATTTTCCAGCTTTTCCATGACCCACACGAACCCTGTAATTTCAAGACGTTTACTTTTCTTTGTTTGGAAACAATGAATTCTCGTCTCCAATTACATGCAATCACATGATCATCCCTACAGGTTCAAACGGTTTTGTTCTTGCTCTGTCGTGAAATCAAGATATGATGGCAGCCATCAAGAAACATTTTCACCATTTACATGTACAATATCAAATGCTGTTATTATCAAACATGAAGCTGTCTTGCATATCACGAGGTACTGGAATTCACTTAAAACAGAGTTCGTCCCCTTTGGTCAGGATAAAATTTCAGGACTTTCCGGGTAATTTCCAGGTCAATGGTGCCTTTTCAAGGCCTTCGTATGCAATACCTCACACAAAAATACCCACTTTTCTTCACCACCATTCATTTAATTATCGATAGTCGGATATTCTTTAACTATACGAAACCTACAGAAACACCAGGTAACTATACAATGTCTTTAACAGTACAGTGTACCGTAACATTTATACTTTTGTGTACTGTCTAGACCGCAAAAATATCAAAATTCAAGGAATTTTCCAGGTGCCAATTAAAAAAACCCTGGTTTTCCAAGGAATCCCAGGCCAGGCCTGGAACAGAAAATCCCGAATTTCAAGGAATTTCAGGTTTTCCGGTTGGTGTATGAACCCTGTTAAAACTGTACAAGTTTTTTATTCAACTTTTGTGCCATAGCATGTGTGGTTGGTTCTTGTTGCTAAAGCCAGCACACACTGTCGGTTTATAGTGAAATAAAACGAAAACTTTTTCAGAGGGAAGCTCCTTCCTCACTCCTCAGTCTTGGTAATGTAAAATAACAACTTTACAGCTCCCAGTTTTAAGCCTGGTTCACACTAGTGACGAAAGCAGAAGCGGAGACAGAAGCGCAGATGAAAGAGCCTTCTGTTCTAGTGTGAACAAGGAAAATGGAGACGGAAGCACAAATGGAAGCTCGACGGAAGCAGAGACAGAAAGAACGGAACATTCTTTTTTCTTCCGTCGCCTCTTCTGCTTCCGTCGTGCTTCCGTCACTTATGTCGAAGTGTGAACCAGAACGACGGAAGCAGAGATGGAAACGGAAAAATGAAACAATCATAAAACTCTTTCCCAGCCCCTGCACCATCTTCAGCCATTTTGAAATTGAGCACAAGAGCGCGCAAGCGAGGTTATGGGAATAAAAAGTGAGGCTTCCACTTTTGTTTCCGTCGTGTTGGTTCACACTTAGACATAAATTCTTATGCTTCAGTCTCCTTTCCGTCGCTAGTGTGAACCAGGCTTTAGCCTTTACCAATCAAAGAAATCAACATTCAACGATCTAAAAGCTATGCCAACTCATATCAATCAATGTCAATTAATCGATTCAATCGATAACTGATAAACACTTGCCTGGGTAAGTTGTAGAATCATGTCACCAATGTTGCACATGTCACTGATGACATGTGGCAATGTGTGCTCAGAACAAAATTTTAGATTCAACACTGATATTTCATATTATATTTCAAGATTGATTGACTGGTGTCTGGTATTCGAATTTTCCGATCACTGTCACTGGACACTGATTGATCTCATCGATTGATAATTGAAATCTTAAAAGATATAGTAGCTAACGCAAGGCGACAAGCTCAAGTCAAGGCCTCAACACAACTTTGTAGTCTCAGGTTCCATAGAAACAACAAAAAACTAAGCAGCTTACCCCCATTGCAACAGCTGTTAATATTAAACGTCCTGTTACTGCAAAATACAAGTTTTCTTTCAGCTGGAAGAAGATCAGAAAACTCTTTATACTTTCCCGCGCAATTCTACGTCTTCCTAGACGGCCATGTTGAACACCTTACTCGCTATGCACTGTGGGTAATTTTCTATTGGTACCAGACCCCGCCGCGCAGTGTTAGCTCGGCTTATGCTCCCACGGTCATATACATGGTGACGTCACCTTGAATGGCGAAGGTGCTTGTTTCCGTCAAGAGAACGCTTCGATATTTTGGATACAATATTTGATGATTTAGAGAAATCTAGTGGTCTGTCTGCCCTCCAACATACAACATGTCAAATGAAGAGAAAGCTGTAGAACTGATTTCTCAAGCAGAGAAAAAAGTGAAGTCTTCCCAAGGTTTCTTTGGCGGAATGTTTGGGTAGGTACAGCTCACTGCTCAGTCACTGAGTCTGAGCTGGAATTACGACAGATCCCCAGTCAGAGATTCCAAAAGATTAACGTTATGTTTTAATAGCTCTAACAGATTGTGAATATCATTTTAGAGGAGCTTCTAAAATCGAAGATGCTGTAGAGTTATATCTTAGAGCAGCCAATATGTTCAAAATGGCCAAGAAATGGAGTGGTAAGAGAACGTTTTATGTGTTTTTTTTGTCTGATACACTTGGTGACTTGTACTCGAAATATTAAAACTGAAAGTTTTAAAAGGTCTTTGTCATTCTTATATGCGATGTTGTAAAAATGTACAGTACTTAATCCAGTGTCAAGCACTGATCAAGAACCAAGAACTGACGTTTTCCATGTTATATAATATATATGTATTATAAATTAATATATCATAATCATAGCCTGTGAGTGTGAACAGGCTCTCTCGGCTGGGGGAACGGGAAAAATAAGGGAAAAAGGAAAAAAATAGGAGAGGGGGAGGTGGGAGGAAGGGAAAGAGAGCCTGTCTGCGAACTATACAAAAAATTATTCTGCGGATAGCTGAGCTCCTGCTACATGAACCTCTTATTGGTTAGAATGATATGTGCTGACTAACACATGACACATGGAATTTGCATATACTTATAAAGATGTGAAAAAAAATCGTGTGTTTGGACTATGAGCCACATTACAATGTCAGACTGTTTTAAAGATTCTCTAGTATGACTAGTCTCATAAGTCGAACAGGAACTGGAGTCTGTTCCAAACAACTGTCTGTGTGCTGAAAGAAATTTTGGAGTCCAAGATCGGACAACAAAGGTCACTGTTACTCTGCTTGTTTTCATAATGAAGGACCAAGTTTAATCATAAAATGTATCAAATTGGTTTTAGAGCATTTGTCATCGAAGTTGGGGAAGTTCTAAGAGAGAGATTGCTTCGCAAGGGAGGTTTTGAGATAGATCTGGTATACATTATATGGCAGTCCAGAGAACTAGTGTTATTCGGAAATCAAATGAAAGTGGATGCATAATCTTTTTCTCCCTGAAAGGTTTGAGCTGACATTTGGAGTGCTATCCCTTCGTCAGAGCAAAAGTGAGCACGAATAGTAAAGAAATTGGAGTTTATATAGAGTTGGGATAATATATTATTATATTATATTTGGATTAAAAATTGGAGTTATGTTATAATATGCCATTATAGGTTTAATGCAATAATGAAATATGCAGAATGATATCTAGTAGGGTGAAAGAACTGGTTGCCTGCAACTTGGCCCAATAAGTTCACAGTGATCAACTGGTATTAGCTGGGATACAGTAGTATATCTAGTAGTGGACAAAGTGTGGTTATCGCGATTATAAACTATTGTTTCAATCTGTTTCTATCAAAGCTGACTTTTTATTTGGAACACGTGTGATTTATACTTTTGCACCAGGCACGAATGTTTGCATTCCAGGCCTTTCGCATTAGGTGATTGACAGAAGTGTGATCTTGAGGTGATGTCAAGCATATCGAATGACCCAAGAGGCTGAAGGCTTTTTTGTATAGTTTGTGGACAGGCTCTGCAGTCCTTCACTCCCCTCGGGGCTTATTAGAGCTTTTACGGTAGTAACATTTCCATTAATTTCATTATTTTTAAAATAATACAAGTCTGTGTGACAAGAACATCTGAATCTGAATACAGTTGAACCCCGATAACTCAAACCCTCGGTAACTCGAATTCCCCGTCTAAATGAAGCAAAAGTCATTTCCCTTGGATTTGCCTGATATATTTATTGTAATTTTAACCTCTATAACTCGAAACCCCGCTAACTCGAAGCGATTTTTACTTTCCTTCATGTACTTTTCTTGTAATTTTACCCTTGATAACTTGAAGTTGATTTTCACTCTTGTGGACTGTGCAAGGAACTTGCAAGTTTTTAAAATAATTCCTTTAATATGGATATTATAAATGTGAACATCCTATTCATTGGGAACCATGGTTCTAAATCAAGGTATAAATCAGTGTGATTTCAGGCACAGTTCTGTACATGATATGCTATTCTGTTTGTTTTTAGCTGCTGGTACAGCATTTAGTGAAGCATCACAGCTGCAACTAAACCAGCTACAGAACAAACATGAGGCAGGACAGCACTATGTAGATGCTGCAAACTGTTTCAAGAAGTCCGACATTGAAGGTATCTACATGTATGGTAGTCTAGAGTATACAGTCCATACATGTAATGAATATAATTATATAATGTATAATATATACTGTAGACAGTGCTCATTTTTTTGGAGGGGGGGGGATGGGGGTTAGGGTGTCGTAATGCCTCACTGCTCATTCCATAGACCTGCCTCCCCCTTTCCTATCACTGTACCCTTGTCCCTCAGTCCTTGGTCAAATAGAATAGTAAGTCCATGCAAATCTATGTAAGTTTGTACATAACTTTTAAAAAAGTTTGTTTAGCCACCCAGTCACTTACATGTGTAAATGCAGGTAAATGCAAGTTTCCTGGCTACCA
Source organism: Epizoanthus ramosus (assembly GCA_026413505.1). Taxonomy (NCBI): domain Eukaryota; kingdom Metazoa; phylum Cnidaria; class Anthozoa; order Zoantharia; family Epizoanthidae; genus Epizoanthus; species Epizoanthus ramosus. The sequence goes on along the minus strand of JANVCJ010084065.1, from coordinate 1,687 downwards.
ACAGCAGTGTGACTTCTCAAATGTACAAAGTAATGTGTGAAAAGTCCTGTTTGGTTTTACATTAAGTTGCTAGTCCATTTGGCCCAAGTTTGATAGCTGTGTTTGTGTTTAGTATATATGACATTGTAAACTACAGTCTGTATGCAATAGTGCATACTGGTACTAATTTTATTACTAAATACTGTATAATTATATAATTATACAGTTATATAACGAAGTCCCCGTTATAACGAAGTATTTTTTTGGGCCTGGCAAAATTACCGTAATTTGTATGGGTAAAAAGCCCAATATAACGAACCCCATTATAAAGAAAATCCTGGTATAACGAACCAAATTTTACCCCGATATAACAAAGTTCACTTTGTTGTCTCAATCATGTGCAGATTACATGTTTCAGAAGCGTTGTCACCGTTCGAAATATGACACTTTGTATTGTACAAATACGTGTCATCACAAATACGTGTCATCAAAAACCCTGTATAACGACGTTTTTCGTATTTTTTCAGTAACTTCATTATATCGGGGTTTCGTTTATAATGAACCCCTGTTATAACAAAGTAAATTGACCGGTCTTTTAATTGGCACTTCGTTACAGTATATTGGGGTTCCACTGTATACAGATTATTAGTTACATAATTATACAATCACATAATTATTTAAAATTAAGTCCTTCAATGGTCCAAGTTTTAGTAAATGCCTATCCTAAGTTCACTTTGTGTTACAGAGGCAGTTGGATGTTTGGAAGCAGCTATTAATATCTTTACAGATATGGTAAGCACATCATACAGAATGATATCAATTGATATCAAATGATATCATTGAAGGTGAAATTGATTGACTCTAAATTCTGAAATAGGATTTAAATTCTGAACCTGAATCTCTTAGGTTGACCAATGTTCCTGTTCTGGAATAAATGGTTGTATTCCGATTATTCTGTCCCTGTCAACAAATTATGTTGTAATACATATAGCATTTGCAGACAGTCGACTATTTTAGCAGTGAGTAACTTTATAATACCATTATTATTGAACAGATATCATAATACAAAACTATAAAGTACACCGATCTGAGCTGTTCAGAAACTGTTTGCATTTTAATCAGTTTTTGTAAGTAAGTTTATATGATCATTTTTTGCTTCTTTCATTGATTGACTAATGTTCAGTAATATTGATAACATGAAACTAAATTCCCAAGAAGAAAATGTAATGGCCAGCTGATTTCATCACTTCCATTAATTTTTTTGTTTAATCACTCATTTGGGATTTTTTTTTGGGAATTTAAGTAAGTACTGTAACTATGTCTATGGTATAATTCTAGAATATTTCATATAAATGTTTTCTTATTCTGGAATACAGTCTTGAAATTGAATGCACTATAAAAGTTGTTTTCCATATATGACACAACATGTCGCAAACAGAACGTAAAGGTAGAACCAGTTTATCTTTCTGTAATGTTACGTCATTTATCTCAAAATAACCCTAACATTATAATGGAAATATAGAACTGGTTCTATCCTTACATCCTGTTTGTGACATGTACATGTATGTTAATATTTGTGAAGCACCCTAAAATATCTGATAAGAGAGCAAGTCTCCACATTTCCTTCCAAAAACCATACCCAATTTCAGACCAAATGTTCAAAATGTATACCCAATCTCAGACTAAAATGGCTTGAAAACCACCCAGG
>JANVCJ010084043.1:0-10966 GCA_026413505.1 Epizoanthus ramosus | reverse complement strand
TAAAGACGTTGGCACAAAGGTGAATAAATCTATAGAAAGCGGTCGAACATGCATTTGAAATATACATGAAATCCGGGATAAATGAATAATTGCCCGATATTTCAATATTGTGTTTACGTGCGTAATTTTAAAACATGTTTTCATTCCCCGTTTGCCTGAAAAGCAAGAATAGCAATGCACTCTTCTCATCAAGATTTTCACAAAAATAAGTAAAAATATTGAACTAAATATATATAGTAATATACAGTAATGAGTATTGTCTATTTAGTATAAATACACACGCCGCGTATCAGATCACAGATGGCATGGACGCATCGTGTTGTCGAGTCACGCTGATTTCTGTTCAAAATATATAGCCTGCCTGAATTTTAAATTGGCCTTGTGTGAGTTGGGAAAACAATTTATGATACTACACTAAATTACAATGACTTGACACTTGGCATTTTAACCTGATTCTTGTACCGGCAGTGTAATTTCTGTACTGCATGCACAGTGACGGGAGCGGGATCGGGATCGGGAAGCTCTGATGGCAGACAAATAATGAATATGCTACTCGGGGTGAGCCCGGAGTCACTGAATTTACACCTGGCTGTACATCCTTTCTGTGTTTGAGAGTTTTCAGCTGCCATATTTTGTGTTTTGGATTGACCTTCTGCGCCCCTAGCTGCTGGATGGTAGTATAGCAAGAATGACGCTTTTCGAAGCCAGTCGAGCCAGAGGTCGAAGCCGGAGATGCAGTGTATACTGTATGGTTTATAGTTGTAGCAGGCAACAAAACCGCTCAAATTTTCGCTTGGGCTGAACATTAAACACTGACAAGTGATTTGTATCGTCACAGTACTGTTTTCCTTTCGTATTTTTGCAGAGAATAATTATTTTGACGTACGCTTGCCTGCATTTGTAGACCAGTTAACAGTTTGTAGTAGTATTTTCTCATTCCCGCTTGGATGCTTGATCGGACGGGTCCATCAACTGACGTCACACTCTTGTTAAACAATGGATTTAGTCAAGCGGAAATGTCGCACGAAATTTCCAACTTTCATGATAAATTTCGGTATCAAAGGGGTCCCGGACATAAATAAAAAATAATATTTTGTTATAGTACAATATTAAACTATCATATAATGTAATAAAAATTTTCGTGTCATAGGCACTTTAAGAAACACCTGTTTTGTTTTAGAAACAGCTGTTTTGCCATATAAGGTCAAGTTTTGACTGACAGTCACCAATCGTTGACTATCGGCTAATAGCAAACGCTCAGAGAACCAATCAAATGCGTCAATTTGCAACAGAACACGGCAAATTTCTACTAATAGTGTAATAGTATATATAGTAGTAGTAATAATCGTTATTGGCATGATATAAAATGTTTACATATTGCCAAAGCATGAAATACAAGAATAAAGCATTGGAAAAAACTAATAGAAATTACATAATGATTCTTAGAAATTATAAATATTAAGTAATCATATAGCAGAGTAGCAGAGTAGCATAGTAGTACGGTAGTATAAGGTAGTGTGGTAGTATGGTAGTATAGTAGTACAGTAGATTTGTAGTGTAGTAGTACAGTAGTATAGTAGACTTGTAGCATAGTAGTACAGTAGTATAGTAGGATGGTAGTTTAGAAGTATAGTGGTATAGTAGTATATAGTATCTTACTCTGTATACATCCGATTACTAGGACTAAGATTAACAATTGTGTTCAGTTATGCGTGTTTAGAAAGCAACATACCTTTGGCGCCTGGCCTTATTCTCTTGTCATAGCCATTAAGAACTGTTTTTAGCACCATCGTGGAATTAAAATCTTGTTTAGCTGGTTGGCTAATAAGATACAGAAAACGGTTATTTATATTCACTGGTACAAATTAGGAGTATATCAGCTGTTGAAAAACGTAACAGATAAAAGCACGAAACATAGCACGGCATTAAAGGGGCTGTGTCACGGCAGTTTTATAGTATTTCCATAAATATTTCTGGGAAATGGTTTTAAAATTGAAAAGATAACTTCAAATAAAACAAGACATCAACAGTTGCGATAATTCCAATAATATGTGAGAGTTGACGTCAAAAACAAAATATTCTATATATATATATTTTGGCTAAACTTGATTTCTGCTTAACCCAATACGAAATCAAGTTTCATAAATTGCAATCCACTTCCATCCGCGCCATCCTGCACATAAATTCAATATCCTTAATTCTGATTTATTTGTTGGAACATTTTAGATATATAGAGCTTTTTATTTGATGAAATTCGGTCGTAATTTGCAAAACTGAGGTACTTCCATATTTCAGTATTTTGATGCGACACAGCCCCTTTAACGACGACTCCATTGAATTTCCCTGGGTGGGGAACCAAGATGTTTTCAGTGAACTACTTGTTCCGTAAGTTGTGGAGAATCAGAAAGATATAAGTACCATTCCACTTACCTAATCACATCAACTAGATCCGACACTACAGCATAAAGCTTATATTAGTATGATCAAAATAGCTTAAAATGGTATCAATACTTTTGGCTCTTGGAAATCTGAAATTCGGTCTCTGGCATAAACATTTCTTCATAGTCAAGTCAAATACACATGCACTGTGTACTAGATAGAAAAAAACAGTAAACTATTGCGGAATATACCTAATTCAAGAAAAATTGATATGTGTTTATCCGTTTTACGCAGCTGGATTTACTGGCACTGAGCTGGTCACTTGTGGCCATCACACTGGTCTGCGAAAACCCCAACGTGGGAGACACCTCACACTAATAATAAGCCCTTTGTCATATCTTTTAAATATGTTTCGATAACAGGTCAACCTTTCTTGAATTAGGCGTATATATCAATTGGTTTGAGGTGAAACTTAATTTGTACTATTTTTAATCCCGATTATATTATTAAAATTCCGACCGATGGCATAATGTGTTTGGCAATGATTTATCTTGTTGGCAAACTGAATAATTAGAAAGTCTAGTCTAAAAAACATAAAACATGACTCTATTCAAAATACGAAAAACATTCTTTTGTAATTGCAAACAATATTAATAGCAAAATGTGGCGCACGAAGGTTGGATGCAAAGAAAACTAAGAAAATTACTTTGTTAGATAATCAGTTTGCTAGAATTCCCAATGTCGCGTGTCTCAGGAAAATAATATTACAATGACAACTTACAAACATATAACAAAACATCTGAACTAGAATACTCTGGTTATTATTAATTAAATCTGAGTTTTAGTGGTAAGTCCGACTTTATGTGATGTTACAATTTAGTTCAAGAATTGATTATTATATGCATCTGTACAATCTAATGTATAGCAAAAATAGTTCTTCATTGTCCCCTGACACTGGTGCCCTGATTTCACAATCTCAATGCACGTCAAAATTTCTCAAAACAGGCTCCGCTGCTTTTATTTTCATAACATACATTTTGCAGCTGTATTTTAGTGCTGACTTTGCTAAACAACAGTGCAAGTCTGTTCTTCTTTATACTTTGATATTTCATTCAAATTGTTCTGATCTACCTAGTGATGTAGTTATAGTAAAATATAGGGAATGAAAACCGGCTTGGAAACAAAATTCATTAACCTTCTTCATGTGATGGACTAAAACTACAATATTCATTAACCTTCTTCATGTGATGGACTAAAACTACAATATTTGCAGATTCGATTCAAGTTGTGGTGAATTAGGTCTACTTCACACACTGAACCAGTGTCGTGTTGAATACAATTCAATTAAATCCGACACAAAACCTGCACGCAATTCAATCACCCATTTTGTGCCGCGTTGAATACAATTCAGATACTGAACGCGACTCAAATTCAACTGACGATAATGTCTCTGCCGAATTTGATTCGGCTGCCAAATTCAATAGTTTCAGACACAACAATGTGTGTCAAAGTTAATTGTTGAATTGCATTCGACGCCAAATAATTTATATGTTTAAAGTGGGCCTTGTAGAGGGGAATGAAAATCAGCTAGGAAAAATAATTTCCGTTTTTTTCTTTGATAGGATAACAATTAACTACGATTACGATACTTGCCGTTTTAGTAAATCATAGGGGAGATTATCAACTAAGAAGAAGCTTTCTCAAGTGTTGAGGGCAATATTTATAGGTATAATGCCAGAATTGTTGTTGTCGTTACTTGATAACACTTGCATTAGACCTTCTTTACGACACGTTCTACCAATCCAACTCACCACCACAACTTGCATACAAACTGCAAGCCTGGACATGTTGTATTCTCTGAACTCCACAAACCGCAAAACTGAAACGAATACCAGCACGAAAGGGTGTGGTGCTGTATACAGCGTGCAAGGTATTACATGTGAACGCGGATTGATGGTGAAATGGATCGACAGACAACAACGTCAATGCGTCTGCTTGATTGGAGATGAACGAGAACATACGAAAAACTCCAAAAAATTATGTATTATTCAAAATACTTTATTGAGATAACATATAAAAGGTAAACTTGTAATTGCCCATTACTGTATCAAATATTCTCTCAAAGGTCAGTCCGAACAAAACCGAGTTGCTTTCATGCAAGACTGACTTTCACATGATAGCATGCGAGTTTTCTTTTCTAGGAGAGCAAACCAGTCAGTCCCATTTATGAATTAAAATACTTCATCTTTACTGTCGAAAAAAACCACATTTCTGGATTCATGTTGGATGACAAGGAACCAATTGATTAGAATGTAAACATCTAAGTGTGATGCGGCTTTATATCAAAACTAGATAACCCGAGATCTTCGACGTTTAGTTTCTTGTATCTGAAACAGTAACATTGATGAATTTATAATTGATTTCAAACACATCAAATTAATTTTTCAGTCAACTCATTCTTTATCTCTAGTGGGTACTCACATCTCAAAATCCTAGATTGAAAATGTTTAGCGTTTTTAACGTTTTTAGAGTGAAATACAATGAGCGAACTTAGCGTTCTCATTCGTTTTACATCTAATTCAAAGAGAGTTAAATGTCTCAGTTATATCTGAGTAGGCATTTTGGTACTTGGCCACCCGTAGTTTTCTTCAGTTACTTACTTCGCTTCCACATTCAATTTAGTTGCGGAACTAGTTCATCAATGAATTTTCATTTAGTAATGGTAAAATACCGAAAGATGAATCTATTTTGGTCTGAATTAAGTTTGGATTGTCATTCTTTTCCAAAGTGTGAGTTTATGATGCAGATAGAAACGCATTCTTATTCACAGCAGTTGCGGGAAACTGGACCATGGATAGAAATCTTCAAATTAACCCTAAAGCCAATTAACTTGTGCTTACCTTGAGATAGCCCTGCTGTTATTTCTCGGGCCGGGGAAAAGCACCAGTATGAAAAGCAACCAGTCTAATACTTGAAACGTCTTCGTCTCCATTCCTTAGTTTCTCGAATTTCCTCAGCTAATAGCACAGGAAAGCAACGAGAACGCATAATTTATCTTTAAAGTGCAAATTGAATGAATAGTTTTCGTTTACGATAAAATCAATAATTAATACCGGCCAAACTACAGATTAATTGGTACAACTACGTAATACTGATTTGCATGCTTTGTTACCGATAACAGGTTTGTATACTCTGTAGTGAAAATGTACTATTCTATTCTCAAGTAAGAAGATATATTTTGCTCCTATTTTTAAGGCACTTACTCTTTTTTGGGGCCAAATAGTCTAGAAAATCATTTCGAGAATTCCGGAGTGTTATTAGTATTTCATTACGATTACTATAAACATTATTCACAAATGAAAAGATCTTAAAACAACTCTAGGATTGATCTGGTGTGCTATTATACTAGACAAAATAAAGTTCTGAATAACACAATGGATTATCTCTTATATAATATCAGTCCCATATCTAACAATTTGTGATGAGATTGTCTTGCCCAAGAGCTATGAGTGCATGCAGCTTTGAGGTTGAAAACAGACAAATAACTAATTAGAAGAAAGATGGAAACAACTTATAATTGTCTTACTATTTTACCGAGACACGAGAACCGTCGTCAGTGTTGGTACATTCCAATGTAGATATTCTTGTGCACCTTTGAAAGCACTGTGTACTTTACTATACTGTCTTATGTGTAAAGGCCAAGAAATGATGCCCACTCTTTATGTCAGCTGTTCCAAAACCGTGTGGTCTTACTCAGCAGGGAACCCCAAGGAATCCGATGTGGGAGGGTAGACTTTGTGTATCTTGAAAGACTGCAGACTGGCACAAAACATGGTCAGATTCTGACAATTCTCTTGGCTTCTTCGAAGCGGATATCCGCGCTCCTACAGCACAATACCCAAATTGGTTGTCAGCTCATATATATGGACTTACTTGTTGATTTACCCCGCTGTTTTTCTTTGCACTGACAAGAAAGGAAAAGTTCTTGAAAGATGTAACCTGTAATTAGCAATATAGGAAAATACTATTATAAACTAGAGTCCTAGAACTTTCTATTTTCTGCCAAACTGGAGCAACTATCTTTAAATACACCATGTGCACAAATAAACATAACATTTCAGTTCCGAATTGCTTCTGTAAACATAGGGAAGATTGTGCATGACCGAGTTTAATGAAGATGTCGTCAATACATGAAATATATTAGCCATGCATACATCAACAAATGCAATATGCAGATATTTGTTTACCTTGAATAACTTTCATTTAAACTGAGATTCTCTACGAAGGCCTAATATTTACATGGATTGAAATTATTAAAGAACATACATGGTTTGTGAGTCGGTCATTAACAATCGACGAATTATTGTAAAATATGTTTCCCAAGAAATACCGTTGCTCTTTACATGAAATAAAGTTAGCAAAGAAAGGTTTCAAAAACTTGTTACAACCTCAGATGTTTCAAAGTTCGAAATTGAAAGTCTTTATTTCATATTTGAATATGTTGTGCTTCACTTTGATTTTTCTTATTATCCGAAGGTCTATAGTGCATGTCGAACATTCCAGCCAGCTGCTTAACCACACACGTGGAATAATTAAAGCGTTTTAGAAACAACTCTATGGACTTACCTTTCAAGTAACAAATCATTTAATCTACATTTTCCGGAACAACAACTATTGTTATTGGTTTTTCCTCACTCAATTTTGCAAGTCCAAAATAATAATGCATATAATAACACGAAGCTCCTGTTTTCACTGAAATACAAATGCTATAATTTTGTATCAAGACTCAAGCTTTAACTGGTTAAGATCTTTATGGTAAACCCATGCGAAGAACTGCATTCACAAGCAAAACATTTCGCCAATCTCTTTTGGCGTTCTTGTTGACAATGTACGGTTAAAATACAAAGATTTTGTCCTGGTACCAATGACAACGCCAACTATGAAAATATGGAAAACAACTTAGATGAAGCTAAGTAGAGATCTGTAAACAGAGATAAGAATCCCTGTTTTTGTCAGCAAGTTTGCACATTAGTTTAATCTAAACCTGATCAGCGATGTAGCACGGGCAGTTGGCTGCCACGTCTTGATTTTTCACACCTTATTCGATAAAAAGCGACATAAATTGTTGCAAACCCTGTCAGTTCAGATCATTCCTAATACCCCATTTCGTTGCTTGGAAACTAGTTTGAAGATATATTTTCCAATATATGTACACAAAGTAGCTTAGAGACTAACTCTTCAGGATCATATTCAAAAGAATAGAGAATTCAGCCCATGCGATACGTTTCTTTCTTTAATACATGAGGACCATGAGAAATTAAAGAAATAGCATCACTTTTTGTTAAACTTCAGCAGAGTTTATACGTTTCGCATAAACGTTTGAGTTTCACCAGCATTCTCTAAAACACTTACTGAACTAGTCCAGGGCGGTGGTTGACAAAGTGGTGGTTTCCTCTGACGGTTAAGGCTATCGCTTGGAACGTAATACGTCAACCCTTAGTTGATCAATCCCGTTGTTTGGACAACTGGCCAACGTAGAAAAACTAGTTTCAGTTTTTGAGAAACGTTTCTACAAGAGTTTGTCCATGGTGGTACTTCCTTTGCCTAAAGCTTAGTTCTGGTATGCAACTGTCACTCTTTGTATAGACTCATGGGTTGTTAATTCTTCTTACGGTCAAGGTCGATACAATAACAACTATATAGTTTTGAACGAAAAAGTAAACAAGTAGAGAACTAACACAGTAATGTGCTTTATACACTCACCCACGGTGAACCATTACAACAACTTAATGTCCACGCACGTAATCGTACATGTACATGAAGACTGGCCTGGCCACACTCGGTCAACCATCACAACAAACAAGATGGCGGGGGGCCTGGAAACGGCACCTCTGACGTCATAATACAAGATGGCGGGCCCGTGATTGTCGAAGTGCAAAAACAGGGAAACGGTTTGGCTTCGTTCTCCTGTGTGTTATGGTTTTGGATCGCAAAAACTTTACATAATCATCATAATTGGGTGTAAAAAAAAAAGTTCTTTCATTTTGTCTGTTGTGTTTTCCACTTCAGTCACTTCAGGACTCCTTTAATAAAAATGTCACGATCTGGTAATAAACAGCGAAATGTGAAAATAATGAAAAGTTAGTCTAACTGCGACATGTCAGTAGATTTAAAGGACTAAATATTTGGTGGGTTGCAGGTTAAGGGAATGCGATTGCATGTAAATACTGACCCGAGGAAACTTAAATAAATACTTGTAGGTGTTGTTATTACATCGGATACATACATTCATACATTAGTCCTAGTAGTCGTAAGACTATACCGGATAATAATAATAATAATAATAATAATAATAATAATAATAATAATAATAATATCTACCTGGCGATAGAGGCGCTAGTTATGGTAGACACTTCATCAGGGACGCTGATACCAATGAGACCCTGCTGGAGTTTGTCCAAGAACCAGAGCTGAATAAATCACAAAAAACAAACCAGGACGCCGGAGACATCCAAAGCAAACCTCTTTTGAACTGATTTATTTAACTAATAAATATCGCGTGCGTTTGTTCCGCAGAAGTTCCAATTTTCTTCAGGGGCGTACACATTACATCTGCTAAAATCCACGGTTTGCACAAATTAATCGGACAAGTTGCGAAAGCAATTTGCAAAAATATTCAGTTGTTCACAGCTGAAGAAATGTATAGAGCTGAAAATTCCAACAATGTGAAGGAAACAATGGGCGGAATATATTACTCTCCTCCGCTCAAGCATCACAACATGTTTTGCCTTTAAAAATGTTGTTTTGCAATGTATGTGGCCATTATAAAATATTTCAACCTCTGTTGTGGTGTTTAAAATTCGGCAGCAAAATATATCCAAATAGTTTCTAGCCAGTGAGCTAAATGCTTGGTCGTCCATTTAAAATGTTGGTGATAAGGAATACCATTCGTGCGCTAGAGACAATCTCTTTGACCGTGACGAACGCCAATATCTCCAAACCCTGCAAAACAAAATAAAGTTGTTTTAGAATGCAATTTTTGAAACACGGAAAGAATGAAAATGAGATGGCCCTTTCTACAATTTTCAGTGAGCTTTCAGATGAAATGTATTTACTGAACAGATCCTGCGCACGTTGTTGTGTATCTTCATGCATCATAGTGTGCGGCGGGACTGGAAGCGTATGTTCGTATGTTCATATGTTCGTGCGGGCATTACGGTTAGAAATTTCGAAAAATAAAATTAATGATTTTAAAAACTACAATATTATAAACACAGGATAAGTAAAACATATCTGAGTTAACAACATATCTAAGTTAACAACATATCTAAGTTAACAACATATCTAAGTTAACAACATATCTAAGTTAACAACATATCTAAGGCCGTCATAATTCGCACATAAACGGTTAACCCCTGACCTTAATATATGAATAGACTGTTACAAGTGATGCTCTTGCATATATATTTAACAGCTTTTCGCATTGTGCACCGATGAAAAAGCAGCAGCCGCCGGTTCACAATAAATAGTTCGCTAGAAAAACGAAAAAAACTGTTTCTGACATTGGAAGCAAAGTATAATTTTGAACTTGCTGACCATTTATTTTCAATTGTAGCTCCAAAGAGCTAAAAATATTCTTCAGAGCTGAGACGTTTCTGCTGTAGATGAATGCGTATGATCCAAATAATGTTCACGAATAAACGCCAAGAACGTGTGAGATGTCGCGCTCGTAAACATGAAGTTATTCAGGACCAAGTAATGCTATACCCCTAGAATGTTTAGGTTGCTGATGCGAATGATGTCCTCACCTATGGTTTTATCATCTATGCGTATCTCGCGAATGATGACGGCCTAAGTTAAAAATATATCTAAGTCAACAACTATCGTAAGCGCGTTCAAGAAGATATGTCTTAATGGCGGAGTTACATTTTGTACTTGCATGAACTAGAGATATATTATTCTTAGTGGCTAGAAAGCAAACTATATCGCAAACTATATCGTTAATCCTTCATTTATTTTTCATTTATTCGTTGTCATTTTCGTCATGTGGGCCCCACTTTAATTGCTTCCCTTGGCCTTTGCCACTTTTAGTGATCATGTCATCTTAGCTAGCTCAGCTACTTACGCGGCATTTTCGTCAAGTATGTTTTTTTGAGTAGTTTAGTATACCCATCCCCCTAAACTGCCAGCTAACAAGTGCTACAGCAATATTAGAATCTGAGTGGCCGGTTAGTGTCTAGTATACCCTGATAACAGTCTTTCACTCTGGCACCCATTCGCGAACGATTAACTGAAAAGATTCTAGATCTGTTATCGGCGAAGTCAATGTCCGTCTAGAATGAGGACATGAACGGTCACCCCCTATCCTGAGGTCATGCTCACCAGCCAAGTGATGTTTGCTTAAAAACTATACGCTCACTTCACTTTAACCTGTTAAATCAATGTAGTAAATAAAACTATGAATAAATATTTTAACGTTTTTTATATAAAGAAGAATACTAGCGAGTACAACTAAGCGGCGATAAAAACATCTTAGTAACCGAGTGCGAGGTCTGTCCGGGAGAATATTTTGCCCGAGGTCTTTCAT
>JANVCJ010084032.1:0-10967 GCA_026413505.1 Epizoanthus ramosus | reverse complement strand
GGGGGTTCAGGCTGATTTTGTTCTTATATATCGGGTGTTTTCTGCAAAATCAGCCTGAATATGTTCTTAAGGTGTTCTTAAAATTGTTTCTAAAAATTAAACACTGCATAGACCACCAACAGATGAAATCACTGTGCAAGCACAACATTTTAATTAATTAATGAATGGAACTAACCTTAACTGCATTTTCAAGGCAATAATATTACATTGGGGGAGGGGTAGCATACCCTAACTTAGGTTATTCTAATCTAACAGCTGGCAGCCAATTTTTTTTATATAAGAACAATTTTCACTTTTCAGGCTGAATGTGTTCTTATGTATATGGTACCTTTTTGACCAAATTTCAGCCCGAGTGTTCTTAATCCACTTGTTCTTTTATGCAGGTTTTTACTGTACTCCCCCCCCCACCACGGCTGGGCTCACGAGCGCGCCCTTTGTTCGAGAGAGCCAATCAGAAATGAGCCCCTGGAATTCCGAGGGGCAGCATAATTATATTGTTAGAATATTTATGTTGAAGCTGTTCAAAATGGCAGATGAGACGAGTGTTGATGTGCAATTTGAGAGAGCGTCGAACCAAGCGCTTAAAAGTTTCGGCTTCAAATCTTCAAATTTCCGTTAGAATAATTTATTTTTCGTTATTACATCACGGACAAGACCAGACGCTCGTGAGCCCAGCTGTGATGGGGGGAGTATCGCGGGTGTACGACACCCTCACGACTGGAACCGAGCCTAGCTAAAAGGTGGCTTATAATAGTAAAGAAATTGGGGATGGCAGGGGGGATAGACCATGTACTTCTGTTCAATGTGCAACACTACAATACAGTATTATACAACAAATCAATTTATTATTAGAATTCACATACAACAAAGGTCCACTGCCAATGATAATTTATAGTGACTGATGTAGCACTGTATCAGTCCATCGATGCTCATCAGTCGGTTAGGGAGCCACGAGGAAAAACCTGCAACAGCAACAAGAACATTGTTAACAAGTTTGCCAGTCACCATGAAAGCAGGCATACCCATCTGGACAGTGTGGTCAGAGTGGATTGGCTTGAGAATCAAGAGGTTCTCACCATGGTCGATATGATGGGGAAAAAAGATTAGATCATCACACCACACTAGCAGGCACTGAGCTTGTCATATTGTATGATGGAGGCACATTTAGTGCTTAATTCTAATTGTCACTGAACATTGCAACTCGACATAATTTCTTCTGACATGGAAATATGACTTGTCTTTCTACCCACACCCTTTATGAATTTTCTAGGCACACCCTGCATACCTGATACAACATGATTATCATATGTTTAGGTATATGGAGGCCTGATTACTAAATCCCATGACTGGATGCCATAGAAATGAATAATATAGCTATTATGGAATTGGATACACAACTGCAGCATCAGCTCTAACAATTAAGAAAAGGATTATGGAACATCAAATTTGGAAAAGCCAATCCCTACAACACCGTGCTTAAGGTGGCTTGCTCCTCTTTCCATTCTTCTACACCATCAAATTTGAGTATTAAAAAATGGCATTCCAAAAAATTATTGGTGTTTACTAGTTTACAGTTGGCATTAAGTGAAGCTCAGATAATTCTTTAAAGTTGCAACAATTGCACTCTTATAAAATCATGGCATGTTATGCAGAAATGAGTTTGGTGACCATCATCTTTTCATTACATTTTAATATTACGTTTTCTTAACTCCGGATCATGGAACTTGTTTTTGCATAAAATATGTTTGTATGTTAAAAACATGATGTGCTCAAGGTTCCAATGCAATGCCATGGAAAAGAAAATTACAGTATGGGTACAACTATTGATAGCCGAATAGATTTCTGACATCTTCTCATATCAAATTAATCTGTTCAGTATCAGACTAGCTACAACACAACCAGTTTCAGAATGAATTGTCTGTTGTTGCCATGGTGATGGAATCTTACCTTTTCTTCCTGACTAGGTAACTCACACCTCAAAAGTAATCTGATCTGATCAAATATCTGTAATATTTAGAGATAAAATGAATCAGTAACACACAAGTACTATCTCAAAGTACATGTATACAGAAATAACATTGCTAAAATAAAAGTATATCTTTAAAAAAAGGCAAACATTTTCGATCAACTAGATCATCATTAATACATGGTTGTGACTTTTGGTCGATTTTGATGTCTGGGACTGATGAAGTACTTCGCACTCCCATCTTGGCCCCCCCACTTACAAGCTCGCCCCCCACTTACAAGCTTGCCCCCCCCCCCCACTTACAAACACGAGTCACGGGCCTTGAATCATGTCAAAACGCCAGGCTAAGCCAAAGGTTTCCTAACCAGAACCAATGTACAGTACAGGTTACAAGTGAAGGCTTAAAAGCAACTCTTGATAATGCAATAAACTATAAGGAAAGGTTTATTATTTTTCTTAGTATGGATAAATTGTAGTACTTTATCGTTACTCAAGTACCCAATAAATTATTTCAATGCTCTACTAGACCCAAGTATGTAATTAACTACTACAACATGTCTGCCTGTTACAGCAATCTGTCAGACATCCAAGGAAGTATTACCATCATCAAGATGAGTTAACATCTCTTTGGTGGAAACTGCGAATATGGAATACATCATCATCCAGGTGCAGTAACAAAGATGTGCGAAACTAAACTGTTTAATATCTAAACTTTGCCTGAATAACATCATTTGATGAGCTTATTGCATTGTAAACTAGTTCAACATTTTCTGGATACATGTGCTTTTGACACACTTCACTTTAAATAATTTATATTTATATAAAAACACATTTGAAAAAGGTTTGTTTGAAAATTGAAATATCTGTGTTTCACATTGTTAGTAATTTCTTGGTTCCAAGAAAAATAATGTACGTTATACTCTGTATGTTTTTAAACCAGATCATCCTCCTTCTCCCAACATCCCCACTCTTTTCCCCCCTTGAAAATTCCATCTGGAGATGAGATCATTTAACAGTACTTTCTAACAAATGACTCTTAACCATGGCCTGGAATTTCCATGATAAAAATGGTATGCATAGTGTAGACTAGCTATAATTTTAATCACAAGAGTGCACTTACTACATTTTGAGTTTTGGGCATCTTTAAATGGCACAAGAGACTCTATCTGCATGAATCTTCAGTACAGTGCTGTAAATAAGTATGAAATGATCAGTGTGATAAGACACCAGTACAGGCAAGAGGAACACCTTTACGGTACATTGTGGCCAGTCAGACATCCAAGGAAGATAGACCATCACTATGGTGCAGAACACCATTTTGGTGGAAACTGCGAAATGGGATACATCATCATCCTGGCTTAATGATATTTAATTTAATTACACTTATCTACACTTGTGTCTTTGAGTAATCATTTTAAAACCACAATGCCTAATGGTTTAAAAGAATACACTGCATACAATATATTGGACAACTATTCCACACTTCTTGAAGACATACAGTGCAGCGACTGCACCTTACAGCTAACCATCAAACTAATACCTTGAAGCCTATTGTTCCAAAACAGGATTAAGTCTTTCCCCAAGGTCTTGCCCCAGGATAAATCTTGCAAACCTGAGGATAACATTTACCCCAGGGTTAGTTGTATTGCTTGAAGCAGCAATTTTAACCCTAGGATAAATAGCACTAACTTGGGGATAAATTTGAGTCAATTCTTCCGATTGCAAAATCCAGACTGAATTTTACAAAAGGAATGTACCCTTAGTTGCTAGAGATTGTTTCTCATACCTCCCACAGTCTATATCTTGATTTGGGTACTTCACACAATCCTGCCATCGAGCAACTTGCTGTAGAGAAAATGTGAATATGTACATTTACACAAACTGCCCAGTGATCAATATAAGTTCATTCAATGCAGAGATGACAAATATTCAACGATGTGTGGTCAGAGTGGTTTGGCTTGATAAATAAGACTTATCATCATGGTCGGTATGATGGGGAAAAAAGATTCTTAAATCATCATTCCACACAAAACGTATGTTGCAAACAGGTTTCCTTTTTCTTGTACAACTTTAATTTGTTCATACAAGTGACATGCCTCGAGGTTTCTGAGAATCCTAACCTTAACCCCAACCATAGCAATACAGAGAGATCATTCTGTACGACACAAGATTCCAACTCCATAAACAATTGCATTTCAATACAATATCTAAAAAAAATAGAAACCACAGGAACAACAATTAACATTAATAATAATTAATGCTTTACAAACCTTTCAGTTCAACACTGAAGAATTCTCATTTTATTCATCTCAAGTACAGCACAACCTGAAATATGAAATAAATTGTCAACACAGAGACACTACCTGTAGAAAGTAAACTTCACAAACAAAAATAGCAATTGGACATTATAAAACACACTATAAAAAGAAATGCTGGATGAAATGTGAGACTGTAGACACAAAAACCTGTATAAATGCAGGGCAAATGCATTTTCACAAATTTAAAGAAAAAGTCATGTTCGCACAAAACAAGCAACACATTCACAGCCTTGTGCAGTTTGTTTGAAGCAAAACACTGTCAGTTTCATTCACATTAAAAACACAGCTCGTTGATCACACACAGATCATGATGAGTTATTCTTAGACAGGCAGGCTTCATTCATAAATCTCGATTCTCAATGACTACATTTATTAAGTATTTATTTCAAAAACTTGTTAACTCTGCTATAAAGTGTGCAAGTTTAAATAGATAAAATCAGATATTGATATGATCAAATTATACTTATATATGAAGAAGTCATCTGGATGAACCGCCACTCCTTTGTCAACAGTAAAATTCTTTTGTGATTCAGTATGTGTCTGTGATTTTACTATAATTGCAATTTAATAAATTATGTAATAACAGTTACACAGGTAGTAGTAACACAATTTATCTGGGCTTAGACTGTCAGCCTGACGTGTCATCTCAGCACCATCATCCTATGACAGGGATAACTGAAAGTGTCTCATCATTAGTCTTGGCCCAGATATTAGAAATAGCACCTGAACAAGTATTTACATGTAACTCACCATAATCTCACTTGCTCCATCAAATGGCTCTGTAATCTACAGTCTGATATTATGCAAAACAAAAATTAGAAGTCAGCACAACATGGTCAACTAGTAATTGAAACATAAATCTGCTGTTTGACGTATGGTTTCAAACAGGACCAGGATCAAAGACAGCATTTCTACATCTGTTGGGGGTTACCAATACAGATACACTTATCAAATCATAATGCCAGTGTCCTCAGAGACGTAATATGCGTTCAATGTGCATGAGCACTCAAACAAGAGGTGTCAGATACTGACTCATCACCAGACACATGGCTTACTTCAGTTCAGAGACAAAATTTTGAGATCCATGGTCAGAACAACAGATCCTAAAGCAGTAAAATAACTAGCATCGAGCAAAGCCAACTTTTTATACTAATTATTACAAAACTCTTGATTAGAGCTGCTACAGCATGTAAACCTGGGATTCCTCCTTGTATCAAATACAAAGCAATCACAAGTACTTTGTGATAAGTTGAGCAATACACCAAGTAATAGAACACGGTTTTAATTACCCATTTCTTTAACAAAGGTAATTACAATTACAGACTACATACAATTTTGATTATTCAGTAACAGCACAATCAGAAATCTATCCACTGCCAAATGATTGTGATGTACTACACACTGGGTTATCTAACCAATCTATATCAAATACTTTTTAAAAAGAGTGTTTCATCAAATATCAAACATGTCGAACTCAAGTTTAAAAACTCCCAAGTGCTACGCATAGTTTTTTTTCAACTCTGTTGTTGGGGTTTGATAAGTGACAAACCACTCCTTCTCACGTTTGATACACCAATTCATACTTTAACTACTTTAACATAATATTAGATAATCATCTAAAATTAAGCAAAATATTCTGAACTGTACTCTGAACTAAGTTCTGATTTTCTTGCTCAAACTTGGGCAGCAAGTGCCTTTGGCTTCTCTCTTCAAGTGGCAGCGATTTCTGTAGTTACATACAAGAACACCAAAATGCAAATTACAAACCATTGATGTTCCAGCACACTTTGTCATGTCTTGAATTTCCTGCAGGATCACAACAGCAGACTGTGTAAGAACAATACAAAATAACTGACAAGTGACTTTCAACCCATGCGATAAGCTCAGACATAAACAAGTTTAACTTCAACAACCTTGTGGTTTTTCAGAGACTCTAGTCAATTCATCATTGCTTATCACAACTGATGGATCAAGAAATAGGAATAAAAAGACTCCTTTATATTCAACTGTATTCCCCTCTAAACATTTTCTTTAACTTGAGCGATTCACACAAACGATTTTATCTTGTTGCCAATATTCAATTTGCAATATTCTTTTTTTCTAAATTGCGATTTTGCCAAAAACAACAATGTTCCAACTCTTCAACCACTTGACAAAAATCCACATTACAAGTTAACACATCTTCTGCATCAATAAATTTTATGGATGACATTGCTACCAACACTATCAATTGCATTATCATCAGGGGTGAAAGCAGAAATGTCAGAAACTGAGGGTGCAAATTTATTATATTTTTATTTATCACTAATATTTTCTGAGGAAGCCCTTCCACTTGTGTGGTTTTCAAAGGGGTCCCTGAAGAGGTGCTCGAGGATCTGATGTACAAAAATTGTAATAACCAGGCACATCTTTGTCAATAAAATTGACAATGCAAAACCCCTCCCCTAAATGCACCCTCAATTGCATGTAAAAAAGTATGTGACACAAACATATGTAATCATGGTTCATACAAAAAGTTCTAAACAAATTCAAGGACTTTTTAAGGACTTTTCAAGGACATCTGAGACTTTTTCAAAGACTATTTTCCACAGGGTATATCAAGTTTATTATGTTTAAGTAATGATTCGCGTAAGAACTAGGGAGCTCCGCGGCAATGCAATTAAAAACGTGTGAAAATGTTATTTAATTATTTAATTAATTTCGTGAATCTGATTGGTCGAGCGACTATTTTTGCCGAAAAATTCGGGAAAAAAGGGCCTGACCTGCCCCTTTTTAGGCTTTCTAGTGCCAGGGCACTTTGTTCCTTATTTTGACCGAGTTTAAAGAAAATCCACCGTGGGGAAGTGGTTCTAGCATCAAATTGGCGAGCCCTTGCGCGATCCGCCATCTTGAATGTGTCACAGTGAGAGTTCGGGTTTGGAGTACTTTTTCATCGATTTCAACTATATAGTTTTTCTTATATAGTTATATTGATAGTTTTACAATTATATTAATTAGACTTACAATCTGTGTATGTTTTGAAGTGATATATGGCTTTTTGAAGCCAATGTGCCGCTTGCCCGAAGCAGTCAATCGAAGTCAACACAGTGCCAGTGGGGATTCACTGGAGTTGAAGACGGCTCGATACTGTCCTCTATAAAAGGAAAAAGCGAAGAGTTCTGCGGCATACAAACTAAGGCAGAATTCGAAAAATATGCAAGTTTTGCTGGTATAGAATTCTTTTGGAGAAGCGTTGCCAAAATTAGAGGTGAGTTGCGTATATACACGAGCACCGACCGTTCAATGGATCATTTGAAATAATTGTTTGCGCTTTTCGATTTTACTCGTCATCTCATGTACCTACATTTACGTCCCAATTTCTGAATTTGCGTCCCCAGCAGTACAATAATATGAACATACAGTAAGCATGATCACAAAATAAAGAGAATCAGAACCCGAAATCTCTGATGTCTTTTGATCCCTGTCGGAAGTAATGGTGTTACGATAAATTTGAGTCTCACAATGAGAGCGATCGCCAGTGGAATCGGTTTGTTGATGCAAGCGGTCACATTCTGTTTCAGTGCTTATCCCGATTTTCTGTAACTATCATTTGTTATAACCCCAACATGAGATTGTCTTCTCCCATTTTGGTCTTGGTGTTCCAATTTATGAATGAGGGTGATCTCATACGTGCAGTCGGAGTGTCATTCCAGTGGTGGCAAATTATTTTTGGGTTGGAGTATTTTCACCGCGCGCACGCTTTGGGGTCGACGACATACAGAGGAACTGGACATGACAGGCACGGGAAAACTTTACCGAAGCTCGGTAGACTGTACCTTTACGTTTGTTGCCGGGACTGAACTGTCTTCATATGGTTTCTACAGAAATACATAGCAAGCGTCTTAACCAAATTCTACTTTCACCTGAAAACTTGGAGGAACTTGTGATTTCAGATTCCAAACTCATTGACGAAGGCCAAGGGATCATAATCGACGGGTAATTGAGAGGCGATCTCGATCGATCTTAACGACTTAAGCATTTGGATATTTCTTATAATGGACAGATTAGTGTTTCCACAATAATGAGACTTTGCTTTTATAGTTACGCCAATTTGCAGCAGTTGGATGTTCGAGGTATGGAAGTCGGTATAGAAGAACGCCTGAACCTATTCAGGAAATCAGCTATAAGAAACGGGCGGCTATTCATTGAGCTGGAAACAGAAGAAAGTCTGTATGCTGATTCCGCGGCGATTCTAGCGCAATTCGAACATGAGTTCGAATCGCTGTAACCTACTACCACTGCTGCAGAACTTATAAAATCACGAAAGATGAACTATGTTCATTTGTTGCTAATAATTAGTTACAGTTCATGTTTTGAGTCGTTTTGGCTACATAGAATTTTATGAACTTGCTGAGGGAGAAAGCCATGCCAAAGGAAAACATCTGCTACTCATCACTGACACTTGACAGGTGAACAATGCTTTCTCTATTGTATGTTATTCTCTTGTGGAATCGTGTTTCATATATCGTAGGAAAATATAAGAGCATTGTAAAGAAACTAAAAATGTTGTACGTTCCCCACGGACGATTATTTTGATAATCGGGTAATAGATTTATTGCACATTAAACTGCTTGTGTAGCTGAAATGGAAGCCCTCAGTGTTTTTTCTGAAAAGCCAAGCATCTTTGAAATTCAAATTTGGCGCTTTAGAGTGACTGCACCAATGACAACACTCAATTTAAATTCAATTATCACATCTTGATAAACCTCTGTAACGTAGATCCATTGCCGGGGGCCTATTGTTTTCTCCCTAGTTCTTACGCGGATCATTACTTAAATAGTGCTGTGCGTAGTTACTATTTATAGTACCAAAACTCAGACAAACAAACCAAAATCAAATCTCAAGGGATTTTCAATGATCCATTTTCTTTTGTTGGAAATGCAAGAATATATTATAAACTCAGACAAACATGGCTGTGACATCATCTACGCGCAACGCTATTAGGGGCATCAGAAAATATGAATAAATATATTTTACATCCTATACTCTGAGTAAAGTAATATTCTCCATGATAAGTATTATAACTATAAAGGTTTATAAATATTTTAAAATGGCCAACGAGTAATGAAACAAATGTCATATAGATGGAAAATGTTTATTTTATTAACGGAGACAGACGGAGTATCTCACAAACACATCAAAGGCAAATATACGTATTGCAATTAATGAAATAATTCCAAAACCACTGAAATAACTGAATTTAAAACAAACCGAAATAAACATCTCTTGATTTTTGATATTGTGAAGAACGGTTTCGAAGTCACTGTTACATTACAGTTTCAACCGTGTATATGTGCACTGGTGATCACTGATAGATACTGCGAGAACTGGCAGCACAACATGCCGTCATGCGTCTAACTCTAAGTTATTTCTCCATTTATAAATCGTTGTATGCCTGTTCAGTGTTCGATCGGATGACACGATCAGCAGATTGCAAATCCTATTCTCTAAAAAAAGGTTTATATAGAAATTATCTGTCAGTTCGAGTGAAATTCCAGGTACATTTGAAAACATTCTGAAGTTGCGACGTATATACAAAATGCACAAACACAAAAATCAAAATGGCGGAAAGCAAGAAATTTTATACGTGCAACAATGCAAACGCGTGGACAGCCGCCTTTCGTAATACACTTCAAAGAAATCGCTGTTCTATTTCGAATAAATCAATCACTTAGCTTCTTGGGATTACAATTTGTTTGAGCAAATCAAACAAGGTTAACAAACACGAACATTATACGACAGGGAAAAAATTTCCAAGTTCGTACCATTTCGCAATTATCTGAACTGATGTCTGATGAAGAAGAATTAAATATGGCGGCCGGTTATTGTGTTGTTCTAGCGAGTACACAAAGGCCAAAGCTGTCTTGCAACGCAATAAAATAAGTGAAACAATTGATGAAATAAACTCCATTTAGCGGCCTAAACGAAGTCATGTATCAGTGGCTTGTTGCAAAACAAGATATTTCCAGAAGGCAGAACAAGGGAGGGTCAGCGGAGATCGCAAAATCAACTCGTCTTGCATATTCCGCTGACCCTCCGTTCGACAACACACATCACATGGCGCCGGATGGCACGGACATACTTCGGTTTTGTCACAAGTTTTGATCTTGAAATAACACGATAACCAAGTTGAAAATACTTTCTCTGGAGAGAACGATGTCGAGCAAGTTCGTACAAATTTCAATTTTGCTGCTTTCGATTAGATCTGTTATCGGTTAGACGATATGGCGTGTTCGCTGTTGGCATGTTTGCTGCTGTGAGACAGCACATAGCGTGCTAGAAAAGCTGGTTATATTCTCTGTTCGGTTTTAGATGTAGTTAATTACGTTTTTAGTATAAAATTTTTTGCTGCCTGGTTTCACAATGAAGAAATAAAACTATTTCTATCCCGCTCACCTTGTTCTTGGTTTTCAGTGGACGCCATCTTCGGAAAAAACTCTCCCATAATGCCTTGCGGCGCTACAAAAGAGCGGGAATTAACGAATTCGCTAGGTTTTCAAATGTTGCACCCGCCCGAATTGCGCGGACCCCCCACCCTCCGTCAAGACCGCCACACACTGACCGAATTTTTTGGATCTAGCATGTCAGATTGAACTGCCCGACGAAAAATCGTGTCTGAACCTCGTCGGGAACTGTCACACACA
>JANVCJ010084021.1:0-10968 GCA_026413505.1 Epizoanthus ramosus | reverse complement strand
TGTCGGCACATGGTACTACCGCACCCTCCATTTGGGACCAGCTGTCGGCACATGGTACTATCCCCACCCTCCATTTTTGACCAGTTGTCGGCACATGGTAGTATCCCCACCCTCCATTTGGGACCAGCTGTCGGCACATGGTACTACCGCACCCTCCATTTGGGACCAGCTGTCGGCACATGGTACTATCCCCACCCTCCATTTTGGACCAGCTATTCTTCTACTTACTGAGGGGACCTAGCGACTTTTTCACGCAGAAAATGAAATGAGAGCGTAGGACAAAACAGACAATACAAGTGCTTCTACATTATAGTGGTTTGTTTAAAAGATACTCATTAACTGACAAACATGGTAGAATACAATAGAGGGGACAGAGTGAGGCACGCCTCACCCCCTACCCCCTATCTACAAATCGGTCCCTCCAGTAATTACTACATGAATTTCCTTTTCTGAGTTAAGTCATGTATTTTATTGTCTTCCTCAAATTACTAGGAAAAGAAGGAGAAGGCTGAGGACAAAGTAGAGAAGAAAATCGTAGCGAAGAAGGTATGAATCACCTTAATTTACTACGAAAATAATGAATCACTTTAATTTACTACAAAAATAATGACAATGGCACTTTTCTTTCCAATTTTTTTTTCGACCTTTTATTAGCTGAAGTACGATTGATTAATCAAGGTTAGGAAAATAATATGGGTTAAGTTATTTCGTCAAACAATTCATTTTCACGAACAGGCGTTTCTCTTTTATTTGAGTATTCTTGCTATACATATAATTTTTAGACTTAAAGTATTTTGAAGACATTTTTTTTTTGTAATTGTTTATGAGCTTCAAATTGTCCAATTTAGTTCAAGAAATAAAGAACAGTACCTAAAACTCTTGGTCTTGCTTTCGTCGTCATTTGCTGTTAACCAGCTTTTGAAAATTGTAAATTTTTGAAATGGATAAAAACAGGTAGTTGCTATCTCCCAATTAACGACTGTTTTGTTGATCTCCAAAGGTCGAGAGCAAGAAGCAGGACGAACAAGATGATGATAAGGATGATCAAGATGATGAGGAAATGAAGGAAGATGAGAAGAAGAAGGACTAAGCTGTTTAGCAGCTGTTCGTTTAGGAAGCTTTGCTTCCTTCGCTGTTTATAACTTCCTCTTTGGAATTCGTGTTTGTAGACCAGCATGAACATTCTTGTAATGTATAGAGAGAGAAACTGGTTTGAATGAAATCACTGCTAAGGAACAGTGGCCGATGTACATTCGAAAATCAAATAAAGACATTTTATTTTAAACTAAAACCTGTTTCATTTGTTTACTGGCCTATTGTTTTATGCGTATTATTATTTTTAATATTATTATTAATAATATTTTAAAATCTTATTTTTATAGTCGTGTTAGGTCAGATTTGTTTAATGCAAACTGAAGTTACTTTTGTTTAAGCTAGCAATACGAAACATAACAAAATCAAGATATGTACGTCTTATTCGCCGAGTGCGCCGAGTGCGCCGAGGACCGAACCTTAAGTTAGAAACAAATTTAAAAAAGTAATGAGGATACATAACCTGTGTTACGGAACAAGAAATGAGGTTAATATGTAAAAGTGTTATTGTATGACAGGTCGATATGACTCCCTATGTTGAACTGCAAATTACGCAGCTTGAGTTGGCCAATCATGACAGTCATATATTCGTATATTCAGTCATGCAACAGTAGGTTTTATTTTTTTCTTAATTCACTTGATATGGTCAATGACGCTTGTACTTGGTCATTTTAATAAGTAATTCCGAATCCTGTGACATCGCACAGAACGCCTGCCTGAATGACTATCTTTTCCAGTTTCTACAGGAAAAGTATCTAGTATGAATTTCGATGTTTCAGTAGAAAGTTGAAACAGTTTTAAGACCAGCCTTTTGATTTGAATACAAATTATCAATTTAAGGGCGGGAGAAAGGTACGACGAGAAAAGGTACCTGTGTGCGTGTGCGTGTGCGTGTGCGTGTGCGTGTGCGTGTGCGTGTGTGTGTGTGTGTGTGAACTGTACACGAGAACGTCAAAGTACGCATACGGCACGCGAGCGCGCGCACGCGCGCGCGCGTGTGTGTGTGTATGTATGTGTGCGTGTGTATGAACTGTACACGAGAACGTCAGCTACGCGCGCGCGCGCGTGTGTGTGTGTGCGTGTGTGCGTGTGTGTGTGTGTGTGTGTGTGTGTGTGTGTGTGTGTGTGTGAAGTGTACAGGAGGACGTCAAGTACAAGGATGATATTCTCCAGAAATGTCGTACACATTTTCGGGAAGGGCAGGGGCTTGCCACGGAGTTGTGCTGAGGGCCTCGTGGAAGCTTACGTCATGAAAATGTGTTACCCTCAATAAATACGATGTCTTTACTTTATTTTACTCTACTCCTATCTTGTGTTCCAAGGTATCTTCTGATTATCTCTACTTACGTTATAAAAATACTGTATTAAGATGGAATTACACTAGCTGATTGAAGAATGTACCAGAGTACCCGTGAGAGTTGCATTAATGCGGCTTTGATAAACTTTATTGACATTTATTTGTGGGTATGCTGAAGTTTCATATTGATAAGCAATTCAGATGGCAATGTTAATTGATAAACCGTTTTTTTCATTTTGTCGTATCCTTTAAGAATCAAGGTGTGAACTTTATATTTAACTTCCCGGAACCAAATGTGCGATATGCTATAACATGAAGCTGCAAAGACCAAAGAAAAGCTTGGTAAACATCCAAATGATTTTATTAATACTGAAACATCTTAACAACATCAAATGGTAAACCACACAGGCTATCGAGTAGGAGATGTACAGTATGAGCGTACAATAAAGAAACTGATTTAAAACTTGTATTTGTACCTAGCAAAATTTGACTGATTAAAATGTGATTCCTTGTTCGAGAAATTATTGAAATACAGCTAGGATAACCCAGTCAATAAACACCTCCACAACTTTATAACTAGGCCTTTGGTGAAACAGCTCTGTCCCTAAAAGGTTTTCACTGAAACTAAATTTGAACTTAGAATACAGACAGAATGTCCCATTATAGTCAATCTAGACTAAATCTACCAGTTGTAAACATGTACCAAAATATAATTTATATTGGCTTGTGAAATGTCACTGTAGCTTTAATAGTGCTGTGAAATTGGGTGTGTCCTACTCGTTCAGTCCGATCGTGCGTTTTATTCCCGTGTGACACACACCTTAATTCGTTCATTTCGCAGGACAGCAACACTGCCGAAGAGCTATTCCCTTGTTGTTTGCTTGAACGAAGTACAACATTGCTTCACACTGTAGCTGGTTGTTGTCATTGTAACACCATAACAATCCTAAATAACAGATTCGTTGCTTTTGTAAGCGACTAAAGATGTCAGTAGTTTCTAGTGCAGTACATGCAAATCAATTAAGCTACTTTGCAGTTGTTTCATTCGGTGTTAAAAAAGTAGCAGAAAGGTATGTCTCCAGTAATGTGAACTGGCTCAGATATAATATGTCTAAACATTAAACATCGGAGCTTCCTAGTTGCTGTAAAGAATTTATTGTCTATTAGTGTCGACTGATTCTTTGTTAAATGGCGTTTAAGTTACATTACAGCAGCCTCTTTGAAATGTTTGCCACAATCCATTCATGTCATCAAGGGCAATCAAACAATTTCTCAGTTACGAATATTGTCTACTGGATACTGGATCCGTAAAGTTCTCTGGCTATGAGGTAACAGTTGAGGTAACAACAGAAGTTGTCTAGTTTGGGTTCGAACTGAGCGGGTACCAAACATTCTCGTGAAAGCATTGGTAATAATATTGGAATCTAAATAAATTTGGTTGTTATGAAAACAACACCTTCCCATTGTCTATCCAACAAGAGTAAGCGATAAGCGATCTTGGAAGACAATCGCCTCATCGTAAGTTTAGTGTTCGGCTATTTTCGCACTCTCCTGCGATGATTTATCTAACAAAGGGTCAACTGGACTCACTGAGCCCTTGATGGTGACCAACAGGTGCCCTCGTCGATTTCTTGACAGAAGAGCGAGCTTTGAGGGTCGGTTAGTATTATTTAATCGGCCAAGCATGAGATTTTGACAGTAACGCCTGTGAATAAGATGATTGCTCACGCGTCACCATGAAAAAATGATGTCTGATCGTGTCACCTGCTGTACCACGTCATTCTTAGCCAATCGGAGATGATTTGATGGACCAGGAACTTTTCGAGCGGTAAGTCGCCCATAATTAATAACTTTCAGTATTCTAAAGCACCTCCCTGCGTCGATAGCACATAGATCATATTTGAACAGGAAGGTAGGTCTTGCCGTACGGGAGAACTTGGGCTTATACATTATAACTAGTAGGTTCATTTTTATATAAACTTGTGTCTTTGATTGTACTATTACCAGTGTAGTGCGTAGCTATTTTTTCTACGGACAATAAATTTGATAATCCCATCTCACAATCAGTGATACGTTAACAATACGCCACGATCTTTGACAAACGTTATGTACTCTGCCTTGGATTGTTTGGCGATACAATCATAATTTTTTCGTGTACTCATATGTAAGTACGTTAATAGTTACTCTTTTATTTTACAGGAAAAATGTCTTACATAGCAGTTCTTCTGTTAGCTGTTGTCTGCGTGAGCGGAAACCCTCTCAAAGGTAAGCGCATGTTTTAGTCTATTCTTAATTTATTCTAACTTTGTTATAGAAATTACTTTATCACTTATTTTGTGGTTTAAAGTTGCACAAAAATGCCACGTTTATTTCGTGAATACTTCATCTGAGACCAGTTAATATATGCACGTATTGTCATTCAATACTAGTGCTTGTAAATCAAGACATATAAAGACCTATAACGAGTTCTGAACTAAATTTAACTTACTAGACACACTTGTAAGTTAACTACCTACTGTATCTGGCACTTGTTCAAGTGATCGTCTGACCTCATGCACTTTGGCCATCGACGTCTTACTGTTCAGTGATCTAGAAAATCCCCAAACCCGTGGGGTGTTTGTTCTCAAGTATAAACAATTGCCACATACAAGGTAACGTTTGAGAAAGGTTTTAGCATACAATATAATTCTTGGGGGGATTTGATCAAAAACCAAGTCTTGAAGACGACATTTTTAATTTGCTAGAAAGAAAAGGTAATACTGAAATTACTTTAGTGCAATCACAAATTCTTCCACTACGTTGCAATTAGCCGATATTTTCAAGCCTTTTTGGAAACGAAATACGGATATCTATTAAACAAAAGATTATTATCAGCCTAATGCAATTAAAGTAGTAGTACAATACAATACAATACAACATAATATATGATAATACAATATAATATAATGTAATACAATACAATGCAATACAACATAATATAATATAATATAACACAATACAATACAACACAATACAATGCAAAGCAGTGCAGTGCAATGGAATGGAATGCAATGCAATGCAATGCAATGTAATGTATTGTAATACAACACAACAATTAATCAACGTAAAGCGAGCGGTCTTCCGAGCCGCAACACATTAAACAAAAATGAATGTCCATCAAGCGATACTTCGTCAATCGAACATGTCGTCAAGGAAATCTAAACTTTTGCTACGTTTAACAACCAGCAATAAATCAGTCGGGCGTTACAAATTGTCTTGTGAAATTATATAAAAATATATTGCTTTGCAATACTTGTTAATAATAACGATTACAAACACGTCTGCCACGTCTGCCACACGGGAATTAGTGTATATATTTCTCAAAACATACTATCTAATAAGGCGTTATCTTGACGCTATTATAAGATTAGTAAAGTCTACAAAACTAATTATTGTACAGTGGGAATGGAACAGAGATACGATCACAAAGGGCGGCAACTTAATTCTCGTTTTAGTGAAAGAGAAAAGAGGATCACATAAGTTAAAGCTCAATTGTAAACGAAAAAATAACGTTATTGCAATTTATTCATCTTCTTGCTCAAAGTACAAAATGGTTGGTCCTTTATGCAAATTTAGGCACTCATCCTGGTAAAGACAGACCAGCATTCATTAATGAGTACAAAACCTATGATAATGTATAACAATTTCGTTTTTCTTCCTTATTTGTAGAAAAGAGAGATGCGAATCCCTGTGGATATGGCTGTGCGGCGCCCTGTGCTCCAGCTTGTGCACCGACCTGCTGTTATCCTCCACCCCCACCACCACCCCCACCACAGATGGTAAACCACGTGACTCATGTCCACCACCACCACATCCACCACCAGGCTCCCCAGGCACCAGCTCTGCCTGCACCACCCATGCCAGCACCTCCACCAGCCACTGTCGCCAGCCAACAGCACGTATGGGAATATGTGCCACCACCCCCACCCTGCCCACCTCCCTGCATGCCACCACCAGTCTATATGCCACCCCCACCAGCCCCCTGCCCACCAATGTGTGCTGCCCCAGCACCAATCTGTCCACCAGCCTGCCCACCCCCATGCTGCAAGAAGCGCTCTTCATAAGCCACATACACCAGGACACGTCGAGACATATACATAGTTTGCTATGTCTATCATTCTTAACGTTTTACGTTTCGTTTTGGAAGAGGGCCGCCAGGAGGGGTTTGTGACATACTGAGGCAGTATGGACGATACGATACAATTTTTGTAGAAATTCTTTGCCATATGTCAATGTGGGTGTTGATAGCCAAAGATTTGTTCCTTATACTGTTTTACAGAGCTTGTAAATTGTTGCAAATGGAAATAATAAAAAATGATTTATAAATGTAATCTGGTCTCCCATATGGTTTTACAGTCGTAATAACTACATTGAAGGGTTACTATTAAATCTTTGAAGACAGACAGACAGACAATTAGTAAAACTAAAGCACAAACAGAAAGGCAGATAGACGAACAGGCAAATAGACAGACAAAAAGGCGTATATCCATCAGACACAGTGAGAGGCAGAACAAAACATAAACAACATACGTCCTTCAATACACAACTCCCGATTTCCAAATGCGTTCTAAACAAGTTCCTCCCAAATGATAACAGGCAGACAGACAGACAGACAGTCAATCAGGCTAAGTGCTTTGCTATTTCTTGTATATTGCATTGTAAACAGATTGATAAAAACAAAGCACATCTATTGATTAATGCTATGCATAGATAGGTTAATAGTATTCACAGGTAACAGTAACCAAATCTCAGATAGTGTTTCGATGTAATGCTTTATACAACGGTGTTAAATTGAAACAGTTTTTATTTATTATATTTCAATCAGTGTAGCTTTCTACCATGATTATGTGGATAGGACACAATTTAAAATAACATGTCTGGATATTTGTAGAAATGCGCCGTATATTACGTTAAGAAAATCCATCAAGCATGATTAATATTCAAACGAAACCCAAATTTAATAGTCGAAACTAAACTTACATTTTTGACTGTTTCCATGGTAACAGAGCTTTGGAAATGCCTGAAGTTGACTCTTGAAACTGATATGAATGTTATGGTGTATTTGTGGCGACGATTTAATCATTTTAAAATATGGACATCGAGGATTTTCACAAATGCAATAACAAAACTGCAGCAGCTATACACTTTTCTGATTTGGAAAGGGACGGATGTTTTTATCATGAATGGTAATATTTTGGTGTCCGATATGCTTGCTGTACTTGTAACAGTAACAAGGAATACAGTCAAGTGTATGATCAATAACCAAGGCATTATTTATGTATAAAATTGAGCAACTAGTCTCGAAGGGTTCTTGTTAATTCTATACTAGCTTTTGACTTGCTTCATTGAAATATAATGGCAAAATCTTGACCTCTCTTGTATTTATTGATAGATCAAGTACTAAAGACTTTATTTGAACACACTTCGTTTAGATATTATTTATGCGAACATTCATTAGCTATTTTTATGCCATTCTTGTCAGTTGAAACTACCAGGGATTTTGCAATAGCTGAAGACATTAATTAGCTTTACCTTTTTCCCCAGTTGAGGTTTAATTTCATCTAATAATAATTTATACTAGTGCTAGAAGCAGATATCCCATAATTAACAATATTTACACCGAAGTCAGGGGTCGAGAAAGTACAATTAGACACTTCAGGGAATCTGCCAATGGCGAAACAGGACAATCACCAGTAACACAGGTTTTGAAAGCGTAACTACAATGGTTGTGGGGTTTGGTAAGAAAGAACCTGCTATTAAAGCTACCAAAATAATGACTCCTTTGATATTTTGTGGCAATATTTGTTTTAAAAACACTGGAACTAGAACGATGTGAAACCATGAAGTACAAAACAAGTGTCGTTTTTTTTCTTTATCAATTCGTTCAACAAACACTTGAATGCTAGTTAAACTACTGTTTAATGAAATATAGTTGTAATTTTTCTTTGTTGTAGACAGAGCCGGAAAATGGCGGGCAGAACAAGTCAACTATCCTTGTCCAAAATTCAATGATTTCATTCACCAACCTGTTTTGGATCACAAAACAAACACTATGTTCTCTTTTTATTGGGCAGGTTTATGACAACAAGTCATTATGAAAGACTCGAATATAAGTTGTAGAATCACCGCTTTGTTGATAGTTGAACGTGGAGAGGGGGCGATTAAAAATTGACCACTTTCTGTTTTGCTTGTCCTAGACCAGGTAAGTCAATGACCTAGTGAAGGAAACTTGTCTCGTACATTAGTTATTCTTGCTAAGGAATGCGTTAATAAGTCACGGTAGCCAATCAAATCTCATTGCAGGACTGGTAACTGTGAACGAATCGCCGTGGTGGTAGATAGTCTCCAACTTGAGTTTATTATTCACTCACACGCCCACAAAGGATCTAAGATCTCTGGCCTTCTTGGGTAAAAAAAGAAGGTAAGAAAAATAATTTAATCGTTACAACTGTCTCATCGAAAGGGAATACAGAGGATTGTTTCTTGGTTTTGAAATGAAGACGTCATTTTCAATTACAGAACTCGAACGACCGCATCTATTGTGACCAGTTTATGTGAAGTTGCGGTGGACTTAAAAACGGCGTTGATGGTTTAGAAAACTATGCGAGAGAGTAAAGTGTTTTATATATTTCTTCTTCTGGTTGAGTTTTGACGGAAATGTCTGACCATAATGGCGATTTCTACTTTCCTAAACGATATTTCTTGGTCACGAAAATATTGTGTCGCTTAATTGAAACTAAATGCATAGGACTTTCGATTTGATTGTAGGTATATATTCGCATTAGCTGTTTTCAGGGACTTTAGAATGGTTGGAGCCAGTGAACCTTGTCTGCTGGGGCAAAGAGGTACACACATTCGAGAGTTGTACGTTTGATTAGGTTTAGCATTAATCGAGCATTCTAAGCCAAAGAGGTAAAACGATCAAAGATTACATAAAGCCATTTTGCTTCTCGTAATAGTGGTTAAAGGAATTGTAGTACTCGTAGGTGAGCTGGATGTATGGTATTGCTGTAAATGGCCGCAAATGATATACTTTTCTTTTCCTTTCAGGTCGCAATGAACACAAAGACACTAGTCTTGCTGTTTGCCCTTGTGGCAGTTTGTGTTGCAGCAAAGAAAGCAAAGAACCCCCTTAAAAAAGCCCTGAAATCAAAGACAGGTATGGCATCACTTCATTTATTTACACTTCAATGTTGAGTGCATGGTAGGTGTGTAATTGTATTTTTAAAATTTGGTAAAATGAAGTAGTTAATCTTAATATTTGTATTGGGGAACTTCATAAAAGGATGAAGATTAAATACGACCATTAGAGTACGAAGTAATTATTGTTATGATTTTAAAACTACCAGTGTTCAATTAATCATACTAGAAATATTCTGTTTAGCGTTGCTTTAGAAGTTACAAAACACTGAAAGCTAAACCAGCACAAATATACTTGGTGTTCAAAATGTGGAGGAAACTTCGAGATAAATGATGTGAGAATATGTCATATGAAAGAACTGAAGCGCTAACGCAATGTTTTATTAACGATTCGAATTCAAATTGAATAACGAGATAACGGGTTGGGCTGTTACCAGTATCAAGGAACTGAAACTACTATGTCGGAATCAAAAAGTATAGCAATACTTTAATTTCTTACGGCCGGAAGGCTAGAAATTGTGTTTTGATTTATTAGCTTCTCAAGAATTTTTAAATACCTTGCTCGGAACCTGTTAAAATACCAGTAGTCGTTTACAGAGACAGTGAAACAACCTGCTATAAAATTGACATTAGGTTGTTGGAAAAAGTGAACCGTGAAATTCTTTGCTAAGTACGCAGTTAATGGTGGTTTGTGCTCAGTTAATCTAATAGCGAGTTTTGATCAATGTTCTTCTAGTTTCCAGTATGCGAACAAGTTCACGACTGAAAAACACGTATTCATTAGTAAAATGTTTTTTTTTCGCGTGCGAAAATCAATTTTATATGGTTCTTAAACTCGGACAAGCATTCCCGAGTAGAGGAATTTTTCCTTGTTGTATATGTGATTAAAAAGCTAACTCCGTTAGGCCATTACTGCAAGCTACTAAACACCCAATATTGTAAGCTATTGGACAACCATTACTGTAAGATATTGGACACCCATTACTGTAAGCTACTGGACGCCCATTACTGTAAGCTACTGGACACCCATTACTGTAAGCTATTGGACACCCATTACTGTAAGCTACTGGACACCCATTACTGTAAGCTACTGGACACCCATTACTGTAAGCTACTGGACACCCATTACTGTAATCACACTCACTATCGTATTTATGTTTCAGGTGACAAGAAATGCTACGGATGCTCATGTGCGCCACCAATCACGTGCGCTCCAACCTGCTGTCCACCGCCTCCTCCTCCACCGCCACCACCTCCACCACCACCACCACCACCACCAATCTCACAACACAGTAAGCAGGACGTGTATCACCACCACTTCCACCCCGCCCCACCTCCACCACCACCACCACCCCCAGCACCATGCCCACCACCATGCCACGTGCAACACACCATGCACC
>JANVCJ010084010.1:0-10968 GCA_026413505.1 Epizoanthus ramosus | reverse complement strand
TTTACATCATCATTTAGAGAATTTTATAAGCTTTCCGGCGATATATAGGTTTATAGGTATCCGACGCGTATTAACAGTGGTACAGACTGATATATGAAAAGA
Source organism: Epizoanthus ramosus (assembly GCA_026413505.1). Lineage (NCBI taxonomy): Eukaryota > Metazoa > Cnidaria > Anthozoa > Zoantharia > Epizoanthidae > Epizoanthus > Epizoanthus ramosus. The sequence goes on along the minus strand of JANVCJ010084010.1, from coordinate 10,866 downwards.
CCGCTCAAGGTGTTCAGTAACCTTAAGAGCGACATCGACTGTCCCTTTATTCATGAACAATGTCAACATGTTTTATGATGACGGATTTCAAAAATAATTTTCCTAGGAAATATAGACCCTAGACTAGGCCGCACTGCATGATTAAATAATTTGGAACCAAGTACTGAGCCTTGTAAAACGTTATGGAGCATAACACGAGATTACATCAACTTCTGTTAGTTAAATGATGGGACTGATCAACTAAAAGTTGATATCAGTTATGTTTTTCGCCGTGAGGGTGAAAGATCTCAGCTGACGTTTCGGTGCTAGCCCTTCGTCAGAGCAAAATAGTGAATTGTGGGCGAAGTTAGGGTTTATATTAGGTTTGGATAATATATGCGGATCGATATTGAAGTTACACCATTGGTTCGAATTATGGAAATGTAATTGGCTGGGAAAAATCTGTCGAAGTGCCGATTACGCAAATGAGTTAAGCCCGGTCTCCGTATAATCGTCTAAATCACCCAATTGTCTCAAACACCGTTCAGACATTGGGAGCTAATGAGAATCACATTGTCTGAACCTGTTTTGAAATGACTCGCATGAATGGTGCGATTATGTGGAAATGAGCTTTAGTAATCACTTATCGTGCACATCTTGCGTTGTCGCTTACAATTTGTTGATCAGCATAATTGCGTAGAGTACAGTTTGAAATCCCTGTCTGCCTAACGCATTTCAAATTTCTCAGTGCTTAGAATGTTCTGGGTGATTAATTTTGATACTTGTTCATTTTAGCCTTTCTACCGTTTCTTATAATTCTTGCTTGTCAGATTTCTAGTTGTTTTAGCTATCACGTTTAGGATTGTCTTTGCTAGTATTATATAATGGTTTAAGATTATGGGAGAAAAAAGCAAACGTCGTTTTCGTGCTACGAGGTGCTATCCGGGGTCTTTTCAGAGCTTTCGTTGGGCGCTCGGTCGTATTTTAGGGCCGGCATGGGCAGCGGTTAGTCGTTACGCCCGCCGAAGGCACTGGAATCCCAGGCAATATGCGGCTCTTTGATTGGCTGAATTAAACATTCCGATTGATATAGATCCAAGCAACCCAGCTCATTGTGCTCTCGTCCATTGATTAACAATCTATTGTTCAAGACGGCAATGTCGAGAGCTCCTCGTGCAGATAAACAAAAATGCTTTCGGCATGAGAAATGTCATGGCTTGTAATATTCCTTGGCGAAATAGAAATGAGGTAAATTTGTTCAGATAAAAGGACATAAAGATGATATTTGGGGTACTTTGATGTATATATATGTAAAGTTAATTGAGAAGAAAATTGAGCCGTGGCCAAGGCTGGGCCCCCTTGATCGATCGAGTGTTTTGACTTTTGTCTATTGGTGCATTTGTTTATAGTCAAGAAAATATCCAAGGCCAAAGTCAAATCTAGGCCCAATAAAGGAAGAACGCCTGATTCAAGCCCTTCATAAACTTTGTCATCATCAAATACTAATTATAAAAAATGGCTGGAAGGGGATTGAACAACACTTTCAAAATCATTATATAATTTGTTTTCCTCCTGAAATTAACTGAATATCGTTATGAAATACTTCTACAATGTCCCGTATAGTTCGCAACAATACTTCAAATGAGTAGGACCAAATATAACCGGTAGTTTTCAGTTCTAATTTCTTCTATATAGAAATACATTTGATACATTATCATATGGCTGATATATAGACAGAGATCGTTAATATCACGTTTGCTATTATTCAGAAATTCTTAACAATTATCTTCTTCACATGCATTTGCGTGCCTCCGATGGCAGGCGTTTCCCGCACGTTGAGTGCTACATCATTCAAACAGGTCTGTGTTGATGTAATTTAAAATTATTACTTGAACAACGAACGGCTTTACAACTTCATGGTAGATGTCCAGAAAAGAACGAAAATATTGTTCACTAGGTTTTGAAACTTTAGAACAAAACAAAAAAGAGAACTGACATTGCAACTAATATCAAAATGAAATTAGATGAGTGAAAGCGAATTAGTAGAGTTCAACTGACAAAAAGAAAAGATATGTTTTCTTTCTGGTCTAAGGTAAGAATGATTTAGTATTCACAAATGACTTCAACATTACTATTATATTTTAATAGTACTAGAAGTTACCGACGGTAAGGCCTGGGTTAAACGTCGATCTTAGCATGCGTCGAACGAAATTACACTTCTGGTCGACCGAAATTAATTAAGTTCGACGTTTGAGTCAAAAGTCGAATATTTGACTAAACCGAAAATTGCAAAAGCTGTCTTTTGTACGCCGAAACTTGGAGAAAACTCAAAATGGCGCGAGTGAATCAAAATCAACTAACTGTTATTATTTATGAATTTAGTTCGATGCATGCTAAGGTCGACGTTTGACTCAGAGTCGATCTTATGCCGTTTTAATCGACGCCTACAGTCGATTAGAACGGCTGAGTCGATCGAAACTCAAACAGTTGATCTTAATTGGGACAAACGTCGAACTTATCATGCGCTTAATCGTTGAATTTAACGACGTTTAACCCGGGCCTTATGATTGGTCTTTTCAAGACAGTTTTGTTTAGTATTGCGATACATTGACAACTATTATAAAAACTGAAAATTGTCATTCTTCTCATGTGTGAGAATGGATGAATGAAAGAATTTGAGAGTCACGAAAACGATATTCTGTTGAATTTATTAAGCCCCCCTCTCTAATAACCCCACCCCCCTCTAAAGTGTTTGCAAACAATACAGCCCCCGGGGGCTTAATAGAGAAAATACGGTATGCATTAAAATTTCCCTCCCTAATTCGCCTATTGTGTTTTACTGGAATCAGTTATGCAAAGTATTTCTTCTGCTTGTTTTGATCTGCAGATTTCTTTTTTCCACCAATTCTTCCACTTCTCTGCAAATTCAAGTGGTCAGTCATCCATGTAGTTAAAATGCAACAGATGAGGTTTCATGATCAGTTAGAATAACAAATTCCTTAACCTTAAAATTATGACGGTTTAAAGAGTCCCCTGTGGTCTTGATATTTATGATTCCAATATAAATAGCAAAGAACACGATTTTCTAGTTCGCTTTAGTTGTTATATTGTTTCAGTAGCTTTAGTGGCTGCTTGGAGTTGAAGGGGAAAAAACTGCGTACGAATTAATTAGTTCATGCATATAGTTTCATACCAATTATAAATGTCATTACGTGACTTTGCAGTAGCTTATAGCCATTGCTTTGTTTAGTAATTACAAACTAGCTAATCTTCCCACATGAATTATCCGTCTGTTAGTCTTCGCGACTTAGCTTGTTTAAAGAAAGGACAAAAACTCAGACGTACTAGATTCCATATAGGGCGTAACACATTGCTAATAATCACCAGCACGCCAATGATTAGGAGAAAAAGTTGAACATGTTTCATTGATTTTAGAACGGAAAGCCGATTATTTGTCTGTCAAATTCTTACTGAGTCGTATAATTCATGTGTGTATCGGAAAAAAGACGGGAAAACAGAAGCTGTATCTACCCAGACGGACTAACTGCTATACTGTCTTCACTCTTTAGCAATACACTAAAGAGATAATTACTTCCTCTGTGCAACTAATCTGTCTGTTTGGCTGTCTTTCATTCACACAAACGTGAAACAAATTCTAAGATCCGCTTATAGAAAAAGATTACCTAACTTCCTCTAAACGGCTTATCTGCCTCTAGTATAAACGACTAATAATAAATTCATTCAGAACTGCAGTTTGTAGCCGGTCTTTAGAGATAGCCAGGCTATCAAGAGTGATTGAGAGAAGGTTAAGGACACCAATAATTTGAAATTGTATGTGGATACTGTGGAGTGTACGACAGTGCATGCAGTTCATGCATGCGGGCAGGGACGATAACGTGTAATGAATAAGTACGTTATGTAACTAATATATACTGATATACTTTTGTGGAAATTCGTCCATTCAGGGATTCACTATTTCTAGTTAATTCCTTTAAGCTGATTTCATTCTTGTAAAGGTTAAATCTTTCCTCCTAGAAATATACTGATATAGTTAGTATATATTACTTCACATGTATAACTCGGCTAAACAGCAATGATAATGGAAACTGCTCGGGATTAGCTGCATTTTGCTCTCGTAGTATTGAAAGTGAAACCGCACAAAACGTTCTGGAAGAAAGGAGACTTGCTTGTTTGCCGACTGACGACAACTGTCAAATGGAATGAACTGGAGGTAAAACCATATCTGACCCAATAAGAGGTCAGTTATTTGAAGCTCAATATATATTATTTGTTTGCAGTACAATTCACGAAAGTGAAATGCCAACTCTACAATTCGTATAGCTGTGTCTGTACATGTTACAGGTTTCAGTTCTTTACCTAAGTCTTCTCGCAACATTTTCAGTCAATATGATGCTCTGATTAGTACAGAACTACAGTCTGTACAGACGTTTGAATGTTGTCACACACAAATCTTTATCCTATTAATTTATGTGAACAACGATAGTCACGAAATTTGTGCCAATTGAAACAGATCTTGCTTATACAGTATAACAGTCTTCGAAGAGGAGTTTGCTTGGACTTGAAGAAAAAGCAAACACGTTGGAGTTACTGAGCGTAATTTATTTAGATTCATAGTACAAAAAACTTTGTTTTGGCTGTCCCACAGGTTGTATGACTGCAAAGGCATATCCACCAACTTGCCAGCGCTACATGTAGTTTTTAAAATATCAAAAGTCTCATAAAATGTTAAACTCTGGTAGGCTAGTTTTGAAAAAAAACTAGGGTTCTACGTCGGCGAGTAAGGCAAATCAACTAGAAGTTGATGTTGTCGCCATATGGGTAATAAGTTTTAGCTGAGGTTTCGAGCGCTAGCCCTTCGTCAGAGCAAAAGTGTTTGTCTGTCTGTTTGTCTATCGTGGTTCATAGTATGCTTGTCGAAATGAAATATGCTCAAGTTTGGCCGCCAAATGTGTACTTGTGTTTCCTCTACATGCTCAATACATTTTATTCATTCTCGTTTAGGAACTTCAGTCCTTTAATGTTCGTACAATCGAAGACGAACAGCTGTAATATACACTAAATAACTTAATACTGAGATAAAATGTTTTGTGTGAATGATACTTCATATCCTTACGAAATTTCCTGTTTTGATAAGAACCCATGTCATATCTCGAAGTATTTATTCGAGTCAAAGAAATATTATTACTGGCGTGTCTCTGTAATCTGGATTTTCTACTTGAGAAGCATGCCTGTCAGGCTTAAAAAAAACTAAATCAAAACTGACACATTTTTATAAGAAGTGGACCATTAGATATCCGGGGAGGGGGGTGGGCAATATTTTTTGGTATGAATTTTTTTTCGGGCATGTTAACTGTGTTTGATTTTTTTTGGAGTGTGTGGGCTCTGCATGAATTTTTTTTTAAATGCAATAATTTTTTTTGTGATATGTATGGCTGAAGAAAGATAAATAACTGAAATATCATTTTTTAAAATATGTAATAAAATATATGTTATTGTTATTTGTTGATTGACAGTCAGCAGCTTGATTTTTCTCAATTCTCGAATTGGATGAGAGTTTTTAAACAGTTATAACCCAGGCACAAAAACAAAGTGCAAAGGAAGGACTGGTGTGGAAGTTTAATAATTGTGGCCACTGACAGTGTTTGTAGGAACATTATTATTATTAAAATTTAGACTGCGAGCAGCCTCTAGTTTCCCTGCAGAAGATCGTGTTGCACGGTTCGAGAAGCCAAGATGGCGGACGATAGAACGCGCGAAAACTGGGGAGAGGACAAAAAATAGCGAGAGGGGGAGGGGACAAGGGGATTTTTCCCCTCCCACCTCTCGCTATTCTTGTCCGCCATCTTGGCTTCTCGAACCGTGCAACACGATCTTCTGCAGGGAAACTAGGGGCTGCTCGCAGTCTAATTAAAATTGATGCACGAACACAAATGGAAAGATATGGAATGTGACTTAAAACACAAGTTTTATTACTCAAGCAAAATAGTAAAAATATTAGAGAAGTTTATTATCAAAAAATACACACACACAAAACTATATATGCAGGGGTGGATCCAGAACTTTTCGAAAGGGGGGTCAGACTCGTACCCAGCAGTTAGATGATTCGTTGCGAGAGCCGAAGACGCGAGTTTGTAGGGGGGTCCGTGGGAAAATTTTGAAATTTGACTGATCTGAGATGCCCTTTCCTGCATTCTGGAGACTGGACGTTGGATTGAAAATAGTCCCTGAATAATGTTTTTTTTTCATCTTATGTTATGCTAATGTTAATCTGTAAAACAATAAATGGCTGTAACTTTATTCGGCACGGCAGTAGCGCAACATTACCGTTTTCAGCTCTCACGTGACAGTAAAGGCCTTATTACATGAGGCAATGTTTTCTGCAACTGAACTCGCAAAAGTTTGCAATGCAATGCGTGTAATACTTCCTCTCTGCATCTTGCCATGCAACGAAAACAAGTAGCAGAAAAAAGCTGAAGGATCATCTATCATGGAACCTGCTTTGAAACGTGTTTCGCAATTTGAGGCACGGAATGGAAAAGAAAAGGTGGCGTACTAGCAGACACGCGAAAACTGGGCAGAACTATCAACTTATGAATTCAAAATACTTTTTGTAGACTTTGATTTATAATGGAACAAAATGAAATATGCAAATGACCCCATTTATTAGCCTTGCACGATTTTTTTTAAGTGGCCAAGCTCTTGCATGAATTTTTTTTCCAGTTAGTTTGCCTTGCATGAATTTTTTTTTGGAAATTACCCACCCCCCTCCCCGGATATCTAAAGGTCCACCCCTAAGCTAAATAAACTCTGACCAATTCTGGAAAAGATTTATCACATCTACTAGTGCAATGATATTTAACAAGATCCCTTATGAAATAGGAAAATCAGTAACTCACTCTCCTAATCAGTTTGAAGAGAGAAACTCGAACAATATACGATTCCTATAGTTATACTTCACTTTGATTTATGCGATTCAGTGATCTCTCTGGACTCGGCATGGTATAAAAAAGATTTGTATCTAATCTATATATATATATATAAAAAGGATCAGTTAAAATTTTATATATTCAAAAACGTTTTACACTCTAGATTTTCAATCACTCGCTGTGGACTTCATCAATGTCTGGCGAAGAAACTGTTTATTCATATGCAGTGGTATCCTTGGTGGGAAATTTTCCCTGCAAACTTGATGAAAGTTCTATATACCCGTGGGAAATCATAACACCCACTGATTGTGTTCGGGTCAATTATGAATATAGCCAATACTTATGTTTATCATTTACACTGCTATTTATATATGTGTATGTGTATATGTGTATGTGCCTGCTTTACTGACCCAAATATCACACCTTAAAATCAACTAACTCTAAACTAAGGACGTCTAAGTCAGACAATCCCCTATGGTTTTTTTGGACGCCCTGTACCCTTATTTATTTTAAATTCTCAGTTATGTAATAATATTTAGGAAATTTAGGGTCAAATAAAGAATGTTGTTGTTGTTGTTGTTGTTGTTGTTATATCTGAACTTGAATATTCGTATTTTGTACTTCTCTACTCTTGTCAGTAATCTGTGTTCAGTTATATATGATTGGTACTTAATTGTAGGACATCTGTCTGTCTGTCTGTCTCTCTGTCTCTCTGGCTGTCTGTTTATCTGTCTGTCTGTCTGTCTCAGTTTTTGTCTGTCTGTCTGTTTGTCTATCTATCTATCTAATATCGTGGTTTCGGCATGATGTTTGATGGTCGTGTTTTTTCCGGCAACATGTTGCAGGTTTTTGACTTACATTCAAAAACCTGCAACATGATGCGGGAACAATAATTGCCCTAAAAATCGTAGCACGTGCTATGTTACACGACCATCAAACACCTTGCCGAAACCACCAACAAAACCAAATGAGTCTGTAGTCATTGTAATCAGTGGCAATTGCGAATAGGAAACTGGACTATAGACACCGCAGGAAAAATCTCGTTATTGGTTTCTAATGGACTTTGTCGAAACTAATTCTCTGCCATTAAGTGTACGTCACCTTATTGGAGATTGCCTGATTATTGTCTCCTGTATATCTATCAGTAAACTCTAGTAGATTAGTTCATAAAAACAACTAGGTTTTCTGCATGTGTCGGCGAATAGTCGAAATGATGGATAAATCAACTGGAAGTTGATGTGTTGAGTGAGGGTGGAAAGTTTGAGCTGACGTTTCGAGCGCTAGCCTTTAATTAGAGCTCAGAGGAAATGCTATAGCGCTCGAAATGTCAACTCAAACCTTCCACCATGACAGCGAACAAAATAACACATCAACTTTTAGTTGACCTATTTATCTATAAGTAAGTTAACAATATGTTTCCTAAATGTTTATAGCAAGATGCAAAGGCAGAGACGCAAAAACACGATGGAAGAAGTAGTCCCATTTCTAGAAGAATTAAACGAGGAAGATCCACCACCTAGTAGGAGCAATACTAGCACAGTTACTATGGTTACAACTGAAGAAAAGGAGCTTCTGAGGGCTGCTGCTGACGGTCACCTACAAGAGGTCAAGAGAATTCTGGAATACAGAAAGACTATGGTCGATATAAACTGCGTTGATAACTTTGGCAGAACACCTTTGATCTTGGCAGCCGATAAGGGACAGGCCAATAAACATATCATTCATTTGCTGATTAAAAATGGTGCGAACACAGAAAGAGCGCTTCTGCACTTTATAAGCCTGGACAAGATGGAAAGCTTTAAAATACTTCTTTACTACCGCCCCAAGGAAGAAGACAAGCCTGACAAAAATGAAACCTTAAAGTTAAAAAGTTGTCTTACTCCTTTAATGTTAGCGTCCAAGCTTGGTAATTACCAAATGGTAAAGCTGTTGATATCCCACGGGGAACATGTGTTAGAGCACGATATTAACTGTTCCTGTGATACCTGTGAATCAGTAGAGACAAACATGTCTCGCGCACTCATCCGCTTAGAGAGCTATAAAGCCTTGTCAAACCCAGTGTATATCTCTGCGCGGTATCTTGTTCAGCCAGATAGCGTTGAAGATCCAATCTACACATCATTCCTGTTGAGTATGAAACTACGAAACCTGGCGAATGTCGATTATGAATTAAAAAACGAGTACTTGGCACTCGCCGAGGATCTGGACAACTTTTCCGTTGATCTTCTCGATGAATGTCAGCGGATGGAGGAGGTAAAATTGGTCATGAAGATGGGAAATCAAGAAGAAACACAGAACAAACCTGGTAATGCTAGAGATAATGTTTTGGATCTTGCCATCAAAAATAATAATGGGAAGGTAAGAAAACGGGCATCCTTCTATAAGAACTACAAATGATCAGTCTAAGATTCAGACAACGGTAAATGTTTGCAATTAGTTGCTGCTTAAAGTACTTGCAAACCGCGAAAATGTAAAAGTGGTACATTTATATTGCGCCTTTTCTATATGAATATATTCAAAGGCGCATTACAATTATCAGTTTACCCCCAGCGAACCGAAAGCTTACATAGGCGCCTCTGGCAGCCGCTTTCATGCTGGAACTCATTTTACCGACCTCAGAAGGATGGAAAGCTGAGGAAAGAGACCATTAACATGCACTTTACACGCAAAACACAATAACTTTTTTTATTAGTTTCTTACAAATCAATAAAATTTTAAAATATTTACAGTGCGTTGTCTATGCATTTCTCGTGCATTTTTACGTTTAGTGGAATAAATTATTTCGATACACATTTACAATGCTCTAATGCAAATAACCGAATTTGTATAGCTCCCTTAACTTTCTCCGTTTCTTCATTAGAAAATGATCACAGACAAAAAATCAAATTCTTGTTGTTTTGAACAGAACGGCCAATCACGAGTTTTATTAGTAGCATGACATCGTTTCCAAAGGAAATCACTTAATTGCTGTCCTGGTCCTTGCAGATTATCCGGCGTTTATATTGTGTCAATCAAACAAAAGAACACTACCACTTTTGGAAAGACGAGAGGCAACACATTGTAAATAATATTTCGTAGTGAAGATCAGGGTCAGTGAAATATTCAAAGGTAGAAACGATTTCAGTGGTCATAAATTCTAAACTGACGTCCCCAGAACACATTTTGTAAATCGGTGACAATTCACAGAATTGAAGCTTTCAATTACTGCTTTCGTTATGTTTCAACAATAAGTTTGAATATTTGTCTTATCCCACAACTTGGAAATGGTGGCACAAAGACAACGAATCTATTTTTGACTTTATGATAATCTAAAGCTAAAGGTTATATGTTATTATATGCCAATTACCTCCTAAAGTACAGCTAATTCATAAAAAGTTGACCTTGTGCAATAGTGACGACCGAAATGAACTGTGGGATGCAAAATCGTTTGAATAAAGATATGTTACTGTAGTGGTGACGTCTTTGTGATTCAAGAACCTAGTTGTCATTTAACCCAAATTGTATACTTTTCGCAACAACAATGTGTATTTTCTCTAAATTTTGCAAAACCCGTAGTCCCTTTCGGTCGTGGTATTGACTTTGCCCTCAATCTTTTCTAAAATATCTGTATACATGTACATACGTAATACAAACAGTAGACGAATTGTCAGGCTCGAGTGAATAACTAAAATATAAACCAATAAAAAATAATAATAATCCAAAACATTAACGTTTTGAACCATTATATTTAGATTTCTTTAAGGTTCAAAATTCCATAGAACCATGGTAAATTTCAACTAACACAATTGGACAATTAGCATTCGTTTCAGGGTGATATACACAACTTGACTGTGTAGCATTGATAATAAATCTGAAACATAAGCTATTTTATTATATGACAACTCTGATTTCTAGGGCCAATAACCAAATCACGCGCTCTGATTGGCTGAAACTTAGGTCC
>JANVCJ010083999.1:0-10971 GCA_026413505.1 Epizoanthus ramosus | reverse complement strand
TGCTAGCCGGTGGGCGGAGCGATCTCTGTACAGAAATTCAATATGCAGAAGCGACAGTCCTTTCTTTCAGCCTCTCGTCCCAATCTCCTCTTCGCCGACCGCGCGGCCAAAATCGCTCAGCGATCCCGTTCTCGACTGATTTCTGGCGAAAGAAGGGACTGTTTTGCAGTCTACAGTGGCACACATACCCCTCTGAATCAGTTTCTCTATTCAACTTAATTTTATGCCGCTTACACTTCCAACTTCTTTCTGATATTTTGATAGCCATACCTTTTTAACCTTCAGTTTTTCACAAGCCAATGGATAAGTTCCTTGCCATCCATATTCCAAACCTTTCGCCTGTCGTCCTTACGTATTGTTAAATCTGTCCTCTCTATTTGGTTATTGTCTGCTGAGCAATAGAAATCCTTCGCTTTGTTATTGTTGAGAGTTTACCTCTAATTTCCTTCTACAGACATAAGATGTCTTTCAACGTTGCTGACGTATGACTCAAGTTTCTGTTTTTTTTTCTTTTCAAGAGCGCGTCACAGGACAATGATAGATATAATAACATGGACCGATACAGTATAGTATTCGAGACATTGTTTAAAAGTTCTCGAAAACATCGCAGAGTAAAATACGACTGTGTCAATATATAGGTCATGATACTCGCACAAATTTCATGTAGTCATCTTTAAAATTGTTGTTGACTTGGAAGGGCCCTATCCTTGAACTTATCAAATGAATCAACATAATCAACAAAATCAATTGTCTAGAATATGTCTAGCCATTTATTTTTGCTCGAGAGCAAGAATGCTCATCTAAGAAGCTCACACATGTTACAAAAAATATTAGGTGCTGAACGTTCAAGTACATTACCCATGCAGTGCATGGGTAAAGACGTGCATTGAAAATTAAACGAAAATAGTTCATGTGGTCGGAGCTATCGGTTGGCAAAGCTTGGGAGAAACTGAATTAAGGCAATTGAGGAATACCAGAAACCTGCTAACAATATGATCGTGGTTTCGTTCATCCTTCCTTCTCAAGTTGAGTGGTTTATTGAAGTCTTTCCTTTCTATCCCCTAACAGCGTGATACTGTAAGCGTGATTGGCTCAGTCGTTAAGATATCTGAATCCGAAACAGAAAGTTCCAGGTTATATTTCCAGCATTCCCGAGGGTTGTATTTGTCGGATTTTCTTTCGCCACACCGTACTTGGACAGTCTGTGACATTGAAAAGTAGGCAAATGTCAGTGTTGTGGTCTGTTACATCTTCTCCAACCTCGTTGCCAGAGCTTTTTCCCTTCACACGGACAGAGGAAAGCGCGGGAAAAGCCCTGGCATTGGCTGGTCACGTGATACAACTATTACCATAATGTATGCAAGGATTATGCGAAGTGTTTGTACGAGGAATTTGACAGACAAGAACTGCTTGCTAGAAAATTTCTGGAGTCATATATGTTAAAATTCCCATAGGCAGATAGATTACACTGAACTTTAGAATGACAAGTGACTTAGTTATATCAAGTAATTCAGAAAAGAAGCCGAATAAATGGTACGTAGAGTTATTATTTTGTGCAGGAAGCTATTATGTTGAGCAGATTTCGGACTGGTTTTGCACTTTTTTTGTTAAGAACCAGTAAAGTTTCACTCAGGCTCAATGCTCTTATTAAGTTTGTTCTTATTAAAATGTGTATGTTCAATAAACAGTTTCACTTCACAAATACTAAATGTGATGTATAATTATAATGCTTTATCAAAATAAAATTAATTTACAAACGCCATTGAATTCTTACTGTATATTCATTCAAGCAAGATAGTCGGCTCTTGTGATCGTGGCACAGATTTTCAAAGCTGTTTTACTCTTAGTATAAAGTTTAATTAAATTTACACTTTTTTCATTGAAGCCAACTCGACAAGCAACCGCTCTTCATTCAGAAATTCCATACCAATTTTTGCATACCGTATTTCCGAGGTTGAATTTTTAGAAACAAACTTCAATACAGATTACAGTTGTATTTATGTTCGCGATAATTTTTCCAGTGAAATGGACAAGCCGTGCCGGCTGGCAAATTGCCGGTTTATTGTGATTTACAAAAAAAGTCGGACCGTCGGATCAACGATTTGAAACTTGAAATCACCTCAGCGTATTGTGTTGTGCGAATTCATAATCAGTGTTATAACTTTCATGAATTGTATATTATTTAAAGTGATATAATTATAAATGAATCAAAAACCGATACAAATTTGGAATACACTGCCATAAAATAACTGCCATATGCATATTTGCATTGGATCGAATCGAATCAAGGGGGATCGAATAAATATATTACACTCTGAATTGTAGAAATGAGGCATTGGACACGATATGAAAATAATGTAGTGGTCTGTTCTGATGTAGAATTCTTAGCTAGCAATGAACAAATAGCATTGGAATTCCAATGCATAACAATGTCCGGCGAACTGCCTGCTTTTCCGGATTTACCGATCACTATTCAACGAAATTGAAACTGCACACAAAACCTTTAATCTGAAGTGGTTTCAAGCAAAAGGAAGGATACTGAAATGTGTTTAGCACTGAACCAAGCCGGTGAAGTACATTCAGTTCCGCCATTACATGATTATCAGTCTGACGTCCCAGCACTAAATTTATTTGTTTCGATGTTAAATCATGCTAAATTATTACACCACAGATTTTCGGGTGTGATTGTATCACGTAACCAACCAATACCAGGGCCTTTTCCCGCCCTTTCCTCTGTGAAGGGAAAAAGCCCTGGGAACGAGGTTGGTTTTTATTATGATCCTGCTATAAAAACGTCCATTTCAAAAATTCAAAACTGACTTCTACTTCGTGCAACGTTGCGCCCAGCAAAAAACTTGCGAGACAAGTTGTTGAGGTACCCTGTTGCACTGTGCAATTTTCTTCAGCAAAGTTGCGAGACAAGTTGCTGAGAAAACTGCACATGCACAGTATAGCAGTGCCTCAGTTATAGGTCATACTCCTTGACACTTTATCGGTTAACCCTGTCCAGCCAGAAGGGGGGCGGAATCCGCCCCGAGGTGTATTTTTGTAAATAGCTTTGGAATGCACTGCACTAAGAAACTGAAATGCCACGACTTTTCCTAAATTTTTATGGGGAATCTTTTGATATATGTTTCACTGTAATGCAATTGATACTGTTGCCATGGCAACCACAATTTCAAAGGTCGCTTTTAACATTTTCAATTTTTTTTTGTTTTATATGCTTATGTACAATGTAATGACAATTTTGGAAGTGTATACCAATCATAAAACAGTCCAAGGTTTGCTCTTGAAGATTTGCCGCAAACATGTCATTCATTGTTTAAAACAATGCATTGTGGGTAATTTTATGCTAGAGAAGCTATTAACGTTTGCAAAGTTTGAAAGTTTTTTATTGAAGGAAAGCAGAGTTATAGCAATTTTTTGTTGTTGCCATGGCAACAGTTTTGAACTTTGCCAAAACTCAAATCCATAAGATGCTTCCGTTATATTTTTGCAGCAGATAACGTTTTGGTTCATAATTGAATTTTATTATCTAACAGTTATGGTAATCGGTCTTGTTGCCATGACAACTCATTAGCAACTAGATATGACGTGATTTATGATGTCATAAGAGCAAACATTACAAGCATTTATTCATATATTTATTTCAAATCAATTTATAGCGGCCTAATTTACTGAAGTGCATCATAATGGAACAAAAACACGTAAATGAAACGCGTTATATATTGTTATGATTATTAAATATCTTCTCATTGAAAGGATGTTGCTATTAAAGTTAACATTACATGCAAAATTACATCAGCCCACAATGAATAGTAAGAAATAAAGGAGAGGGAACGGAATCCATCCCCACACCCCCCCCCCCCGGACTGAGACCTCAAAAAGCTCGGGGTGGATAGGGTTAATCATTTTTTCTTTGTTTCTCTAAGACAAATTTTCCGACAATGGATACGCTTACTGCCAAGCGGGGTTCAGTGCACAGCTTACTGAAGATGGTCATTTTACAATCGGCGCTGTTGGTTCAGTGCGATGGACAGGTTAGTACCTGTAGGAAACATTTTGTAACATCCTCAGTTTTTTTTCAAGATTTACACTCGAAACAAATGTGATATCTAACGAACATCAGTTTTCCTGACGACGAGTTTCAAATATATTTCCGAACATTTCTGATCAATCCCCTACAAATAGTTGCAAAGACTTTGTGATTTTTTTTATTTATTTTGCCGATAAACTGACACTAGACGCCTCGATAATGTGCTACATTGAAACCTTGTGATCCATTACTCTTCTCGCGTTTCAAATATTTTTTCTCTTTTGAAGGTTCTGTATTTACTGGAAAATATAATGCTGAAGCAGGAGATTATCTACGCACAACAGAGGATCAGATTATGAAAGGAGATTATATGGGTAAGAATATATGATATATGATCCCAGTTATTTCCAGGATAAATATAATATGCTGTCAGACAAATTAGTAAAACTACAAAAAATATGAGAAAAATGAGCGAAGCAGACTTAGCCTTCTATAATTTATAGACCCTTCACACCGCACCTCGCCCGGGGAGAGCCCGAAAAACGAAAGGAGGGTCTGCTCCACGAACAGGATAATGCCGTGCTGCCGAAAATCCACTAATGGGTGATCAGACGTCTGAAAAAAGTCGCATTGATTGGCTATACAGAAAACTGAAAATGTTACTGCTACAAGTTCTGTTTTAAGTTCTGATTTACTTCGCGAGGGTATCCCAACGTTTTAAAATACAGTCATTGGATGAAAAACAATTTTCCGTGCTGTACATAATACTTTCTTCTGGGTCGAGAGGTCTTCATAAATCGATATGTTTCAGTTGATTCCTATGATAGCGAAATGTCGGGCAGCAAATATATCCACTATAAAAGGCATATATTAATTAACTGTTATACAATGAGCTTGTGTTTTATACCAGTGATTAATCCACGAGGCGAAGCCGAGTGGATTATCACTGATATAAAACGAAAGCGAGTTGTATAACTGTTTTAGTTGAAATTTATCGTGATTTATTAGCACAAAACTAATGATAGTTTATATGCTTCTGGAATAATTAATTTTTCCTTGTAAATCGAGAGGAGATGAGTGCAAACCAAGCGGAATTAAGTGTAAAAAATAGTTTCAAAGCCAACACACAAGTTTTAATTTGTAATTCATATCCTAACAGGTTACTCAGTTGCCCAAGGAAATTTCCGTTTTCCTAATACAACAGGTAATACAATGTATTACAAATAACACTTTACACATCACATATCATTTATCACATATCGCGTATCAAGTATCAAGTATCGCACATCGCACATCACAGATCATAGATTACAAATTACGTATTTACATATTATATTAATTAATAAACTGTATAAACGGTATATAATAAACTGAATAAACTGTACAAACGGCATTTATCATATGAAAATCAATAAGATACCGAATATTAACAAGGTTGATAAAGTCATATCTTTGTACATGTTAAATAGCGTTGGTTATTTTATGTTTTCTTGAACAAAGTCTGCTGAATTTTTGTTCGCTGACTCAGAAGTTCGTCTTTTCTTATAAATTTTTACATGATTTGCTTGTTCGCTGGTTCAAATATTCATTCTTTTCTTATAGATCCTCTATATAATAAACTGAATAAACTGTGAAATTGTGAAATGATCTTCTCAGTAATATATGCCATTTAAGCAATTGCCCTATTTCACTATTACGTCACAGTTTGTTTACATTTTACAAACTCAAGAAAAATACGCAAGGACAGCAGTTTTTTGCCTTTAAAACTGAGAAATCCTTGTTTCTATACATTTTAGTTAATTTTCAATATGAAATTTGTGAAGCCGTCATTGAATCTGTGTTACTGTTGCATTGTGGTCTTAAAGTGGGGGAAAACAAAATGTAAACAAATCATATTTCAGGCCGGTTTGTTGCTACATTTTACAGTTAATACGATAATACAAATGAAATGTAAAATCAAGTTGATTGATTTCAACCTTTATTAGCAAAATGAATCATTACATTGAAAGTACCTGCGACGTAATAGTGAAATAGGGTAATTGCAAAAAGAGATGGGATTCGATTCAATGGGATTCGAACCCGTGACCTCTGCGATACTCAGTCGCACCTTCTCACCTGCAGTAATTTACTGTATTCTGCATCCCATATTCTATTCCAACCCGGTCGTTGGCTCCCATCCTTGGTCCGGTTGCTCGAAAGATGGTTAACTTTAACCCTGGGTTAAGCCAAATTCAAAAAGCATTAGGATTAGCATTAGGACAGGGTGGTAAAGGGGTTTTTCGTGATCCGTTATCAGGGCCAAAAACAAGCCCGTGATCCGTTATGGGGCAAAAAATATATCCGTGATTCGTTATGAAAGAGCTTCTCGTGAAACGTTATTGTCACAAAAAGTTGCACGTGATTCGTTACCGTAGTGCTTTCTCCCTCGTGATTCGTGAAAACAAGATGGAATTCTAAGCGTTACTAAACACTTGCAAGCTTTCAAATCACGCGGTCTATCGTGGTTTCTTATCTTTTTGTCATCACTGACACTGGAAAACAAACAAAAAATATTCCACATGACTCAAGACCGAAATTGTCCAAACACATTGTATTGACGTCAGTGACGAAACGCGTATGTCTTTGAAACCCTGCGCTGCGTGGCACGGCATCTTTATAGTTTTGCTTCAGGCTTAGACTGCAAGCCGTCTCTTCCTTTTGCTCAGACCAGTATATTTTATAAGTGAAAAATGAGCGTCAAAGCAGCAAAACCGAGTTGCGAAGCCACGTACGAGCGAGCCAGCGAGTGACAGCGAGCCGCATGGATCCCACTCCCCCACCTGTATTACGCAAACAGCCAATCCCAAGCATCTTCCATCCCCGGCATTGAAATAGCGAAATAAAGGGACAGCTCGCAATCTACTTCAGGCTTGGTGGAAAGTAGCACACAATGTGCAGTAGGTGAGCCTGAGCGAATTGTCGATGTCCGAGTTCTGGTATCATTGTACGTATGCATCGGCCGATGACTGACAATGTAAATGTGACTCAAAGATCGTTCACAAAGAAAAAATTGTCGGGCCGTTAACTTTAAGAAGCATGTCCTGTCCAATAGCGTATTTAGGGGGAGAGCACCGGGGAAGAGCACCCCTCCCCCCTTTTTGAGTCCATATACCATTTTTAATATTTGAGAGGCGATACTTCCTAATGAGAAATGTTCTGAAAGTTCAGGAAATGCTATTCTAGAGAGCCTAATTTCAAAATTTCCGGGGGAGCATGCCCCTGGACCCCCCTAGCACCTCATGCCTTCGGCGCTTGTTTTCCCTTCAATTCTTACTTGAAATGGTGCACCCCTTTTAAAATCTCTAGATCCGCCCCTGCTGTCGTATTCAGATTTTATTTCTGGGTCTGTGCCTGCCACATAACAATTCACACTTATTACAATTTAAAGGCTCAGTTGTACACGAGTGGATAACGAAACCGTAACTGTTCTTGTGCAATTATTTGCGCAACTAAAATTAATTTGCGAGTTCAGACAACTAAGTCAAAGGCGTGGCAACATGAAACAACACTATACATGTAACATTGCACGCAATTTCTCAAATACAAGTGATTGGGCGGCTTAAGATTGAGATTGATCTCCTTACCTTATGTGTTTTCTGGCGCACGTCACTGCAAGCGCTTCTTCTCTTAAAAAACATCTTGAAACAGCAAACAAACATCTCGCCTCTTACAAATGCCATTATCACTTCTTACAAGTGATTGGGCGGCTTAAGATTGATCGCCTTACCTTACTTATGTGTTTTCTGGCGCACGTCACTGCAAGCACTTCTTCTCTTAAAAAACATCTTGAAACAGCAAACAAACGTCTAGCCTCTTACAAATGCCATTATCACTTCATACAAATGCCATTATCTTCCTTAAACCTGCTTTGTTTGTTCGAAATGTTTTTACGTGATCCGTTATGAGGCCTAAAATGTTGTCGTGATGCGTTATAATGCCCAAATTTGTTCCGTGATCCGTTTTGAAAGTCGGTAAAGAAAAACAAAATCTCATTTTAGATTCATTAGCTCCGGCTTATATTATTTGGAACTTTTCCCCAAAGAAACCTACGGATTTGACTAATGTTCACCGAAACTCAAATAATATTTCCATATTTGGAAAACAAAGGAAAGCAGCTGCTCAGATCTCGTGTAAAGAAAATTAGACTGTATTTAGAAGACGTTGTAAACTTTAACATCCCAATAAAGTATTATTGTTCTGTACAACAAGAACCAAGTCTCTCAAGAACAAAGACGAAGAATAACTTACGTTTAAGTAAAAGAGATGCCTATTTATCAGCCTACAGCCTGAAAATAGAAATGGCCAACCCAGCAATCTTCCAAAATCCTTCAGATTGATGAAGTGAAATGTACGCAATTTAAGCAATTGCGGAAGAGAAGCCTAAAAACTATTTTCAGTACTTCAACTGGATTCGAATCCTAGGCCTGCAAATGTTACGTAAAGCGGTTCGCGAACGTTAGCAATAGTACTTTTAAACTTTCTTTATTTTCCAGACTGAGTTATGCATTTCCTTTCCAACTAGCAATTGGAATATTTCATTCGATTTTGTTAATTATCCATAATATTAGACAGTGTAATATTTCAAGCAACTTATCTGAATCATCGCATACTGCTTCAAATGGCCAGAATAGTTGCAAGACAAGTTGCAGCAATCGTTGCAGAAAGTAGCAATGTGTTCTAACTACTGCAATCGTATATCGTTGCAGAATCTTGTCTCGCTATCTTGTCGCATGCATATGAGTGGCACAACGATGGAAGCTGAATAACCGTTTTTTCTTCAGAAATCAATAAACTAGTATCAGGAGTTTGATCAACTAAACATGTGGGTTCTTAATCTAAAAGTTTACTCATTTTTCGTCCGCCATAAATTTTGGAAATTCGCCTGAGCCGGTCAGCGTGTGCTCGTTGTGATATCATTTACTTAACACACGACCAAATCAACACTGAAGTGGCGAACAAACAAAACTTACTGAGTGAGAGAGAAATATTTGTGTGTACTATATACTTGGCTTTGGAGCTCCTACATTTCAGACGGTTGTACATCAGAAGCTGAAGAAATATACGTAGGAGCCATAATTTATAATTCTAATTTCTGGCTACATTCTGACGCTGGTCTGTGGAAATCCATTCACACAATTGACTGGAGTGTACCAATGATTCGTAACCGTGCAGTGTCAGTTTATATATGCTTGAAAATGGTTATAATGGTTATATAAAGAACGCAGACACATGCAACAACTTGAAGTTTTAAGAGCAGTATTTATTGCCTCTACTGTTTACATCATCATACGATGCCATTTAACCTGTGCTTATTTTACTTCACTTTGGATGATTAGAATCCGCTAATAATGCAATTCCAATTCTCCAAGTTCTGTGCGCCTGAAAAATACATCAACAGTACAATTAGTCTTGACGCGACAGCATGGCAACTCGTTTTCTATCCGCGTGAGTGATAGTGCTATCTTAGTAGGTAAAGGAAAAGGAGGCTTCAAAGGCTGGTAATGTAAGAGTCCAATCCAAGAGTGCCTATCCCCAACCGGGCAACCCCCGGGATTTGACATTGGCTCACCCTTATGGTTAGTGAAGGGAAAGAGCGCTATACATTAGGCTACTAAATGTGTCTTAAATAGTGTGTATAAAGCGAGCCCTAGGGTGTAATCTCCAGATCTTTACATGGACTTCAGCACAGAGTTGCTAAATAGGGCTTTTAATTGGAGACCTAGGATGTAATCTCCAGAAGCAATACCTGCCAAGGATCTTGGTTTAAAACATTGATCTTTGGACTTAAACACGGAGTTCCTAAATAGGGTTTATAATGGGAGCCCTAGGGTGTAATCTCCAGAAGCAATACCTCCGATCCCAAGGATCTTGGTCTGAAAAATTCATCTTTGGACTTCACTACAAATTTCCTAAATAAGGTTTATAATGGGAGCCCTAAAGGGTAATGTCCAGGACCAATACGTCTCAAGGATCTTGGTCTGAAAACTTGATCTTTGGACCTCAAAACAGAGTTGCAGATGCGGTCAAGATCCATTACAGCACTATCTTATGTATGATCTTAAGGTCTTTAATTTCCCCCGCAAGGTTTTTGGCCCAGACAGCCAAAAACCCGAGGAGGCACCTTAGAGGTCTTGAAGACTGAGGAGGAGTGTAATACAGAAAAATAACTTTGGGTTTTCGAGGATTTCTGGGATTTTGCAACATTGTTTTGCTTGTTGACTCTTCAAGCCCAAAGGTAAATAGTTTTCAACTGACCACGGGGGCAGCGAGAGAATTTACAGCAAAAGGCTTAGACATTTTCGAGAAGATTTTTCGGTAAAGATAATAAAAGTGCAGTACCGATCAAAGGGGAGTGATTTGCATTATTTGATTATAATTATTTTTGTACAAAAGATATTAAAGTTGATTTGTCAAATACAAATCGCAAACGGGGTAGACAGCCTCTATTCAGAACACAAATCACCAGCGGGGACGATAGACTTGATTCATATACTACAAAGCAGGAATATCGTAAAAATCGCCAGTCAAAAGCAAAAGAGTACGAGGTAATTAAGGAAAGAAAGAACCACAACTACCGTTTATTTAGATCTGAAAAGATACGGATTTGATCACAAAACCGCTTGCTGAATGTTATTGCATTTACTTTGATCTGAAAAGATACTGTGCTTGTGTAGTGAATATTTTTGGTTCAATCCTGACAGAAACATAGATTTGTAGTAATGATCATAGTTACTTATGGACAACAAGGAGTCATTTTATAAACATTGTTTAATTATTTTAAAAGGCGGGGGCAGCTCTAGTGAGAACTATTACTAGTTTATGTTATTGAGACTTCGCACATTTCATGAAATACTATAGGGAAAGATTAATGATTAATAAAATTTATTTTTATAGCG
>JANVCJ010083988.1:0-10973 GCA_026413505.1 Epizoanthus ramosus | reverse complement strand
ACAACAACAAGTACTTTATTTCACCTTTTTTGTCCTAATTTACAAATAAATAATTGAAAAGGTTGAGATAGAGATAGAGATAGAGATAGAGATAGAGATAGAGATAGGGTACCTTTTTGGTATGTTTCTCTTAAAAATGTGACAGAAGTATCATGCCCCACCATCACCCTCAACTTAAGATGTGTTGCTGAATTTGTAAAATAATAGACGTAAGATTATCATCATTATTATTTTATAAAAGATAACACTGATGTGCTACCAAAGACAAAAAAACTTAAAAATCTGTAACATTCATGGAGATGGGATGTTGTGGGTACTAGATTCTTTCTTGAGTTACTTTTAATTTCATTTACTTATCTTTTTTTTCCTTCCATCCTACAGTTATCTTTACTTTGTTTGCAGTATGTTTGAGATACCTTCTGTGACGAAGATCAAATAACTACTAACACAAAATATATGCATACCAGTTACTCATAGCGTCATGATAATGATGTACAACAATTTTTATCAGATCTAACCTATTCATTCTAAATGTGTTGTTTCTCTTCAGAGTAGTTCATTTTGGATAATTGCCAAGGCAGTAAAACAATTTGTAGAAAATGAAGGGTCAGGTAAGTCAAAGAATCATGATACATTAATTTTGTAAATTCTCAAGGCGTCGTAATATTTTACATGTACATCCTTCTGTGCATTTCTTAGCAGACTTATCACATTTTGGAATTTTCTCCAAGAATACCCAGGTTACAATTTTTGCCTAAACATGATAGTAGTATTCCAGTTCAATTAAGCTTTTGATAGAATCTACATCCAAGCTGCAAAATATTTTATTGCGCATTAATTTTACATTTACCTTCTTACTTGTCTCGCAATTTGCATGCTTGTGTACAATTGTACATTGGTAGTATCTAATTGGGGGAAGCTATTTGCATATTTAAAAACACGTCATAACACTTAATAGAAATTGAGTGGCATTAACAACATACATGTAAGGGCAACAAGTAAACCAAGGAGGTGCAATACAGGAAAAGAGGAAGTCTATACCAACAGCATGAGTATATCCGAGCAAAATATAAACTGATTCAGTATTGATGACTACTAGCAATTAGTTCAACCACAACAGATGAATACTGCGGTAGTGCTTTCCACATGCTCACTTGCAAGACTCACACTTGTAGACAAGCGAGTATTTTGAAATTATTTCTATATCAGCTGTCTCGTAGATTCACACACGCGAGTAGCGAGTCCAAACAAGTGAAAGTTTGCACTAGCTAGTCATGAGTGCAGGTAACCATACTCGAGGATGGTACTTTAGGTTGGCTATGTAGTTAATAGTTGATGTGGAAATTATACAATTTTACCTGTAAACCAGTGCTTGTTTAAGATATAAAATCAGCTTTCATTAAGACTCTGTAGCACCAGGTGTGAGATGTATGTCTTTTGTTATAATATGAATGCATTAATTTTCATGATCAGTGTGTGTTTTTGTAAAGCGCCTAGAGCCAATAGGTATAGACGCTATATAAATACCTATTATTATTATAAGAATTCCCATTATGTTGTGCTGTCTCTAGGAGCTCTACCATTGAGAGGTTCGATACCTGACATGACAGCTGATTCAAAGAGATACATAGAACTACAGAATGTGTGAGTATTTTAGTAACAATTCATTGTCATATTTAAACATTGGGATGTTCAAAGTTCTGGATAACAATAGTTTATATTGCCTAAAGCGTAAGAAAGGAGAAGTATTGTTGATACGTTGCAACATTTGTAATATAAGTTTCCGATAGAGTATAAAAGATGACAATTTAAACTAAAACATACCGGTATGAATACAAAATAATTTACTTCCGGCCCAAAATTTAGGGGGGAGGGGCATCTGCCCTCCCTGCCTGATGCTAGCTACGGCCCTGATAATGTATCTATGTAGGTCATTAGCCTTAACCCTGACCTGAAGATCATCAGTCCATTGCAAAGATCAGCAAACCTTTTGGGAGACAACCAACCTCTTGGATGAATAAAAAAAATCTCCGAGACATTGCCAAACCTTTGGAAAGATCAGCAATATTTCGGGAAGGATAAAGCCTTTGCAAAAATAATATTTTGCATTCCATTTTTATAACTGAAGAAAATGAAACGTTTTAACAAGGAAAACCTCTCGTGTATTTTGAGATATTGTAAATATAATTTATTGGACTCATCAAGATGAAATTTGTTCCAGAACACCAACACTGTAGTTAATTGACAGTTGCATTCTTAAAGGACATTTGCGCCCAAATCGTCCAACATTCAAACTCTGTCAAATGGAAAGTGAAAATAGTAAGTGTGCAACACAGTTCATTTTCAAGTAGCATTTCTGCATCAGTAAACATTCAATTTAATATTTTATGATTCTTGATCAATCTCAAGGTAATTATCAATGAAACACAGCCCATACCTATAATTTTGCAACATCTGGAGAGTCAGCTATAATTTCATATATCAGAAATGAGGAGACTCTTACAGTTATAAGGCCAAAGTTTCTTTCGAGTCTTGAGGTACTGTTGGAAACTGGTGTTCATTTTAGGTGGCTCTCTATTGTACAGGGCATGTAATGCCTTTTGTGTATCCTTTTGTTTTTTCCTAGTTAATTGTGTTCAATATTCACCTATCATAATAATTGTATTGTACTTGTATACATCAGTTTGGTCAAATTACGTTAATGTTAAAATAAGCAAAGGAGTCAACGAGAAAGTTGTACATGTATATCATGAGCTATTGCTATGGCTGTTTCCCCATCTGCTGCTTAAATCCTTATATTGTTTTGTATAATTATTAACATTTATTCTTTTTAATTTTTCTATTTGTTCATTTAAAAAAGGTACCAGGAACAAGCTGGGTGTGATGCTCAAGCTGTGATGCAAAGAGTACATCGAATATTGTCCTTAATTGGAAAGGTATTTGCTTGTGTGTCCAAGTACTCCTAGTAATACCAACATCTTAATAACCGAGTGCAAGGTCTGTCCGGGAGATTATTTTGCCCGAGGTCTTTCATTGTACAGACCGAGTGGAGCAAAGTTTGTATGAAAGACCGAGGGCAAACCAGAGTTAAGTTCCAGCCCTGATAAGCCATGTTGACTTCTTTAATTGTAGATTGAAGGCAGACTTTACTTTTTTTTATTCTTCAAAATGATCTCATTCCCAGATTTCATTTTAGAATTTTTGAGGAAGTCTTTATTTACTTGAAAATTCCAAAGTGAGATCTGGGGGTGAGATTGTAAGCTGCGTGTTTTAGAGTTTGGGTATTAGGATTCAAGAGCTGCTGCTATTTTGGTTAACTTTGTTTAGATTTTTGTGTGCTAACAGCCACTTTTAGCATGTGCCACAAGGCTACAAAGCTGCAATGTTGTACTGTAGACCTGAATGTTAAAGTTATGTTTTGTTCCTTCTTTCTCTTGCACAATTATGAAAATAGTGTTAAACTTACATGTACTGTGACCACTAACTTTTGAGTTCGTTAGAAAATTGCAAATTGTAATGTTACTGTATAAAATCGGTAATTATGAGATAATTAATTGAACTGTGTAGTTACTGGTATGTTTTTTACTTCAGAAGTGTGGATAAGAATAGCTTATTGTACTACTGTACATTTATATAACTGTGCATACAAGATCACTGATTAAATTACATTTTATTTTGATAGTTATTTTTGAAGGCAAAGCTGCTTGTGGAATTTTTATGCCATCTCACGTGTTTATAATTTCACTCTTGTAGTCCCTAGATGCTGTTCCAGAGCAGGAAGTGAAACAATTCTGTAAGTTTTTTAAATTGTTTACTGAAAGTTTAGTTGGTTGGTTATCCTTTGCAAACTTTGATACTAATACTGTAGAGAAGTAGTACCATGATAATTAGAATCACCAGTCAATAAGTTAGTACTTGTAAGAAACCCAAGTTAGAGTTGAATCTTCCTCTAAGTTTGACTTTAGGGAATTTGTCTGTTTATCTTAATTTATGTAAAATTGCTTCATGTTTCACTTTGAGTGTATGTACAGCTGACTTCTAGTTAAACGTTTTTATACCAGCTCAAGTCATTGTGTAAACTACGTTAAAATAGACAGGTGATAAAATGGCACAACTTATCCTGATACAAAGCAAATTCTCCCAACTTCACTTTCAAGGGAAATGCATAAGTAAATATCTTGAGAACTGAGTTGTTTTGTGTCACGTAAAATTGCTTTAATTTAACTCCCAAATATACTTTTGTATGTAAAATTTTGAGTTTGAAATAAAGTACCAAGACTGACTCGTAGACGTTGTCTGGGGGTCGTTTTATCTATTACAACTGACTCGAATAGCACTTGACTTCCTTGAAATTGAAAATGATTACATATACATGTACCTTAACAGTTTTGCACAAACTTTTTATTGTGAATGTTGACCCTACAACTTCAAACAGTTTATTTCTTTCTCTGAGAAAACAGGTTAAAGAGTACCAAGCATTTAGACTTAATTATATTCCTGTAGGTAAGAATGCACATTTTCTGCATGTTTTAAGATGTCGATCATTAGCTGAAGAGTATGAGAAGCCAAGCACCCGGGGAGCGGAAATAGGTGAGTCATTGTTATGATTGAAATACTATATCAAAGTGAGGATGAAAAAAGTGTCAGGAAATTCAAAATAGCTGGTTAATGGTTATTCACACTCATGCACCAGAGTCAAAGAAGTTGGTATGAAGAACGATAGTGTGAATAGGTGTGAGTTGTTAATAGCAAACTGATTAATAAATACATTATATTAAGTATTGTGAATCATACAGAACATTTGATACATTATTTGTAAATATAAATTGATCCAATCGCATACGTACCTGTTGATTTAATATCTTGCAAACACGGTTTGCGACTCAGGTTCTCTATTACTTTGTTAGCCTCTAAATGTCTTTGTGCCATTTTCACTTGTGTGTCATTCTGTAAACATGTTTAGAGTCTAGTCTGTATGAGTCATTAGGTCACTTTCCTTTTGTCGGGTCTGGTCGGCCTGACAGGACAGTTCTCAAGTGGAATGTGACAACTGTCAGAACTGGTTCTGACCAGACTGGCATTGCTCATGGATTAGAGCCGCTCATTTCTCTGGTTCTGGCTGAATGGAGTATAGCAATTTGTTGAGTTTTGGCAGGAAAAATTATCACCTGCATCTTGTCCTTTCCATTTTTAATGGCTGGCCAGAACCAACAAATATACAATGGAAAGCGGGCTTTAGATTCCACATAAGTATCAATAATATCTTGGGATTGGATATCAGCTGTTCTATCTACATGTATGATCCTGTATCAACAAGGCTCTTGAATTATATCTTTTGTTAGCAATTCTATCTTAAATTTTGTTTTAGCAATTATATCCTAGATTCTGTTATCCCCAGTAGTATTAGTGTAGATTCTCTCATAGCAATTCAATTTTATATTCCATTTCAGCAATTTTTACATAGTTTCTGTCTCAGTAGTCAATTTACCAGCAGTTATCAATAGACTTGCATGTGAGTTGAGTCTAAACAAACTTAGTATTAAGCAAGAGGTTTATGCTAATGAAAGTAACTGATATGATTGTTGAAGGTTGCTATCTTGATGACCCAGAGAGTGATGTAGTGTTCTATGTGCTGCTTAGAGCAGTGGACAGATTTTATCAGCAGTACAGACGATATCCAGGTACTGTATTCCCCTTTAATTTCATATGCCGCCAACAAGAGTTATATTGACTACCTAAGAAGATGTTGTATGGTTAGTTATTTCCCACTTTGTGACCATGATACTGACAGTGATAGCTGTAGTCAGGGACCATGACACTGACACTGATAACAAAATAAAGCAATTTAGTGATAGTAACAAAGACAATCACTATGACAGGGGTAATGGTAAAAGTAATAGTAATGATAATGGTAGTGGCAATGGTAATGGCAGTGGCAATGGTAATGGCAATGGTAATGGTAGTGGTAATGATAATGGTAATGGTAATGGTAATGGTGATGGTAATGACAATGGCAATGATAATGGTAGTGGTAATGGTATGGTAATGGTAATGGTAATGGTAATGGTAATGGTAATGGCAATGGTAATGGTAATGGCAATGGCAGTGGTTATGGTAGTGGTAATGACAATGACAATGGTAATTGTATGGTAATGATAATGGTAGTGGTAATGGCAATGGTAATGGTAGTGGAGATGGAAATGATAATGTAAATGGTAATGGAGATGGTTAATGGTAGTGGTAATGGAAATGGTAGTGGTAATGGTAGTGGTAGTGGTAATGGTAACGGAAATGGTATGGTATGGTAATGGTAGTGGTAATGGTATGGTAAGGCAGTGGTAATGGTAATGGAAATGGTATGATAATGGTAATGGTATGGTAATGGTATGGTAATAGAAATGGAAACGGTAATGGTAGTAGTTATGGCAATGGTAATGATAAATATGATTATGATGATAATGACACTTTGTTGATGATAATAACTATAATAACATTTGATGATAGTAATAATTGCATCATTATGACTCAATATATGTTATTCAGTGTTACATTAGAAATTTGAAATAACGAAAAACGAGATAAAGTGTTTAAGCGTTTCATGTGTTTAACTCAAGAAAAACAGTCACGAACGGTAATTTACTACCGTTAAAAAAGATAAACTGTTGTCTCTGTACATTTCAATTAATTTTCTGAATGAAATTGTTGAGGTCTCCTTTGATTTTTGGACTTTTAAAATCTGTGTTACTGTTCCATTGTGGAATCAGTTGAAGTGGGGGAAATTGTAATTTATTCATCTTTTTCTTGAGTTTGTATTGGCGCTCTTATAATTTCTCGAGCACTCTCATATATATTGACGAGCGTTGGTGTCCAGTTCACGATGATAGTTGAGCTAACTCTTATATGCAACTCTCAGAGTCAACTCTCCTGAACTCCCATGCTCGGTTGATCCTGGCTTGATAGAGTACTGATCTTCATATGTTTAAGGTGTTTAATCGTTTCTGGATTCCATTCCAGGACATTTTGATGATCAAGTTGAAGCAGATGTGGTGAAATTAAAGGTTCGTGGTGTTGTCAGTGCAGATGAACAAGTGAAATAAGATTGTTTGTGTCAGGAATTTAGTTTGACTATTTCCATCTGATATAATTATACTGACAACTAGTAAACTAGTAAATTTTCTCTTTGTTTGTGCATAGACATGTGTTTCGTCACTGCTTCAAGAGTGGTCCCTGACTTCATGTATCAAGGAAGAATATGTTCATGAAATGTAAGTAGTTCTGTTGGTAATATTATCAGAATATATACTTTATTTTATTTTTTTTTATTTAATACAATATTTATACAGGGGCATCTATTTAGCGAAAGCTAGTTTAATTAATCAAGTCCCACGCAGGCTTATTAAAAGTAAGTACTAATTCTAAAATTATGAGACATCGTACCATATCTGTTCTATTTTGCCCAGAGGGGTTTGTTCAATGTTACGTCTTGTGGAAGGGGTTATTAGTTGGAGCTTAACATTATAAGCGAGAGAATGCTATGTCATGAGCATGTTTCAATCTGTATTAATACATGATTACAAATATGGACCAGATGTTTCAGACGCAATGAAGCATCTCTGAGAATAAGCATGTTTTCGAAGATAAGTTCATTGGTTTATATTTAAGTGAATTTATGATATACAGCGTGTAAAGCAAGCAATACGGATGTTCAGTCTGTCAGGTAAGAGAAGACGCAAAGCCAGGATTGTACTTACATTTATCCCATGCCATAGAAAATACAGCCAATCAGAACCCAGGAAATACATATTATTATTATTATTATTATTATTATTAAATCCGTTGCATATTCTGTGGTATCCATGCAATGGGTGGTATTCCACCACTTATAGTCTCGCCTTTAATATGTTTCCGAAAGGTTATAAAGATTTACAAAGATCGTTAAAATCTTTCCAAAAAGATTTTAACTTTCTGAAGATTTCCAAACACTTTTCAAAGATATATGCTTGAGTTAAAATAGTTATGCAGTGCTTTCTCGTGAAATACCGTTAAAAATGCCATTTGTCATACAGGAAATACAAGAAGCCTCACTCGTGAGATATTGTTCTTGTCACTCGAAGATAAAATCCATATCTTCTCGCTACCGTATAATATCCTCTATTTATTACATGGCTGGTTAATTTTGTTCGCTGTGATTGGTCAATTTGGAATTTCAGGTCAGGTGGACCTCTGACTCTCATGCGACTGTCATTTGTTTACGTTTTCGCGTGTTTGCACCCCTCTGCTGCACCAAATTATCAACAAAGCAATATAATAAATATCTTGTTAGCCTCGTTTGCTCACTCCGTATGTTAAGTTATGGATCCTCGTTTTTTCCTGCTCTTTTTCATGGCCCACGCTATTCACGCTTGGGCCATATAAGAAGAGGCAAAACCTGAGTCAAGAACTTAACGTACGGACCTCGCACACGGCTAATAAGAGATATGTATCCCACCCCCAAAGCATTACATAAATGTCATGTATTTTATTGTCACGCAGGGGATGGACGTTTTGTTTCACCTCAACTGTCAACAAAATGATAAATAGTAACACAAGTACTGTCTCTTGCTTCCCTTCAGGTGTCGATATGGAGCAGCTGAACTACATCCCGTGGCTTCCTTTATGGGAGGTACGTTCAAGATCTACTGTAACTAAATACAAATCTCTGATTTTGGAATTGCCGTTTCGTTCATTGGTTTAGAAACTGATTGTCAGCTTATGTATGCAACAGTTTAATTTTAACACATATGGAGATAACTTGCTCAGAAAAGTTTAACTTACTATAAAGTTAGGGAAACTAGCTCGGAAAGTTTATTTAAGGAACTAGAGGTACACAATTATAACACTAGAAGACGCACTGATATTCATTTATGTAAAATATCTTCTAAGTCCGGACATAGATCTTTTTCTTTTTCAGCTGGCAAACTTTACAATGATCTAAGTGATACTGTAAAATATTCGAAATCTATTAGTAGTTTTACAACCAATTATTGGTTGGATAGGGATTAATGATATCATTATATGTGTATGTATGATATGTGTGTATTTATATGTATGTGTGCGTGTTTATAATTAAGGAATACTATATTTATATAGTATCTTGTATTATCATCTTTTATTATTATTTTAGGCACAGCTTCAGTGTAAATAAGTGTAAACTTTCTGAATTCTGTGAGAAATAAAGTTATTATTATTATTATTATTATTATCTCCCGGTTTTTTCCATTTTCTCCCAGTCTCTTTGTGAAGACCCAAAATCTCCCAGTTTTCAAGAAAAATTAAGACTTCTTGATCAGAGGAAAAGTGGAATATTCTCGTATATTTCTTTTAAGAAATAAAAGTTTTAGTGCCAGTGCCGTCTTGAACTTCTAAAAGCCTGTTTTCTTATCCAATAAAGTGCAATAACTGTTCATGAATTGCATTCTTATCTTTATACTTCCATTTCATTGTTCGGACAAGATTCATCAATTGCTATTTCACAGGCCTTGGGGGGACCATTCCAATAATTTGCAGCCAGGATTAGAGGTTAAACAACAATATCAGAAATGTTTTTAAATCTACTGATTTTTTGCTAAATCTCAGATTCTTTTAGCCCAAAATATAAAATCTCCAGATTTCTTAGTCTCAGGGGTTGGCAGGTGTACCGTTGTTGTGCTCCAGATAACTAGCTAGGAACATAAAGTATCATAGATTATATGCATGACAGACACCACCAATGGATCCAACTAGATACTGATACCCTCCAGTGTGTGAAGACAATTAAGGATGAAGAAGTGAAATTTATACAAATTATTTATGGGCAGGGCAAAACGTGCTGAAGTGCTTTTTCAGGTCCTGTCTATAAAAACTGCAGTATGCTAAAGTGTGTCCAAACAAAACAATACAACAGCATTTAAAAAAAAGAAATTAATCTTCTATTTCAGATGCACTACTAATAAAATCATAAAAATCTCACCTCTTTCACAACTGTGTTTTCGTTCAACTGTGCGTCTAACTGTTGTCGAGTATTTACTGATTTTTGCAAATCTGTGACGATATTAAAGAAAGATTAGAACATTAATGGAGTTAGCCGGATTTAAATTATAACATCGGCTGACATTTCAAAGTCGCGAACCTTTCTGGACGCCCTTAAACTTCTCTAACTCGGCTTGAAGTTGTTGCTGAATTCTCTCCATGTTGGCAGCCATTTTGAAATTTGTTCCTATTGTCTGCGGGCTCAACTTGAGACGAAAAGAGACTGAGACGCCGAGACGAGAGTCGCCGCGCCTGGTCGCATGGCGCCTGGGCAAGTTTGTCGAAAATCGCACGCGCACTGGCATCGCGCATCAAGTTTTCACATGCACAGTCACAGTGAACTGTTAGATGTAAGTATTGCTAAAACGAATTTTTATTAATTTATTACACATATGTATAGCATTTTATGTGATTCAGTGCATCTTGGAAACGTAAACCTGTCTTTCTGAAACAATAAGTGATAAAGGTAACTAGAAGTAGAACTACTCTTCAACTAGAAGTAGAACAGTAGAAGCTTGAATTTTACCCGGCGTTTATATCAATCGATGAAATCGATTATCTGAAAACCAATCGATCAATCGATAGCAATCGATGCTAATTTATCGAGTGATATTGATTGTTTTGGCCAATATATTGATGATCAATCAATAGTCACATCATCAAATGTTCTTGACCCATCGATTGCTATCGATTGGACCTATCTGTTGACTGATTCAGTGATTGATTGGTTAAATGTTTCCATATCCGATTAGGGACCAGTCATTAATTAGAGGGGGAGGGAGGGCTGGTGCATTATATTTTTGATATGTATATTTTTGAAAGACCCTCCCTACATTTGTTGCAGCAAAAATTGTGGGGGGGGGGGGGGGGGGGGGGGGGGGGGGGGGGGGGGGGGGGGGGGGGGGGGGGGGGGGGGGGGGGGGGGG
>JANVCJ010083977.1:0-10973 GCA_026413505.1 Epizoanthus ramosus | reverse complement strand
CCACCCCCCTTCAAAAAAAATTGTGCCCCCATTAAAAAATGGCTTGCTACGGCCCTGTTATTGGCTGGCTGACTTATGTACAGATTGGCTGGGCCTGGCTGACTCTTGTTGTGACGAAGGGCTTTAGCACTCAAAATGTCAGTTCAAACCTTCCACCCTCACTGTAAAAATAATTATAATACATTAACATTAACTTAATTTTAGTTGATCAATTTCATGAGTTACAGGTCTTCAGATTGATAGACCAGAATGCAATCAATGTCCCAAAAAAAAGTGAGAATAGGGCATTAAACATTTGTTTGATGCACCAGCAATGATTAATGCCTTGCAATTGTAATACTGATAACCGAATTTGTTCTTTCTAAAATACTAATCTAAACTATGTACCAAACAAAGCCGTGCAAGTATGAAAACCTTTTTATAGTGACCTTAAACATATTATGTTATCACAGGAGATAAGTGGAGAATTTGAGCTGAAGATTCATTTTATCAAGATACACGCTCCTTGGGAGGTGTTGCTGTTCTATGCAGAGGAATTGTCCTTCAGGGCACCACTGCAGGTATGTATATTGTGGTTAAATTTTGGTCTTGGTTTAAAAAACATTCAAACCAGTTTAATTTTTTTCTAGTGGTTTTATTTTTAGGGTTAGGGGCAGAGGGGCCATGGGACCAAGAAGTGATGATAACAACAACAAAAATAATATATTTGGGAATGTTCAATGAAAGTTTTTTCATTTCAATGTCAATAAAAATAAAACAATCAAAAATGGGGTTACGTAAATTCAGAAAATTAATGTAATTTCAGTTGCTTGATGCAGGCAACTTCGGCACTCAGCACTTCTCTCCTGAGCCTACAAATACTCTTGTGGGCTGTCTGTGCCACTGCATATCACTTTTTATTAAACATGTGAAAAACGTTTTTCTTTGAGTCAATCTCAGATCATCACCTGAGCCACTTTTGGACTGAGCTCTTCAAATTTATCAAATTCTAGTAAGAATTAAAATTTAAATAACTATGTTCTCTCATTTCAGAGAATGGTAACAGAAATCACAAAAGGAGTTGACGACACAGGTATAAGGTGTGGTCTTATTGGTGAAGTGGGTACAACGTGGCCAGTTACTCCGTTTGAAAGAAAATCCCTTGAATCGTCAGCTGAAGCACAACGGCAAACAGGAGCCCCCTTAAGCATTCATCCCGGAAGATCACAAGAGGCACCTGGAGAAGTTATCCGGCTTCTACAAGAGTATGATGCTGATCTCAGCCGGACCATTATGTGTCATTTAGATCGGAGTGTATATGACCGTGAAAAGTTACTGGACGTAGCCAAGAGTGGGTGTTATCTGGAATATGATTTCTTTGGCATTGACGTGTCCTATTATCAGACAAAACCTTCTGTTGATATTATGAGTGATGTTCAAGCCATTCAGGAGATCCAGTTCTTGATTTCAGAAGGATATGAAGACAAGGTTTTGATATCACATGATATTCATTGCCGTCATCACCTGGTAAAGTACGGCGGCCATGGATATGCGCATATTAACGTCAATGCTATACCCAAAATGCTCGAGAGAGGAATCACTCAAGAAATTATTGACAAAATACAGATTGGAAACCCAAGAGCCATTCTCACTTTTAAATAAGGCAATTTTAATGTAAAATTCAATTCAATTTAAAGTACACATGTATACAATTATAGTAATGCATTGTAAAATTAACCCTAACCAATAAGATAAATTAATCCCAGGATTTATGTTTGTTAAAAAAAATCTTTTTGGACAATTTTAGGGGACCGAAGTATGTGTGCTAATTAATTAATAGGAGGGGGCAGGGTAATATACTAGTAATTTGGGAGATATTTTTGCATTTTGAATAGGATTGTGTTTGTAATTAGATGATTGGCCATTTGCATCTTAAAAATTCATTGTGTACTGTAGATTTATATAAAACTACTATTTGGTGAGTACACTTCAAAATCAAATTCTTAATTATATGAACTTATGAGCAACAGTCTAATCATTTAATATACACAATAACTGGACCTCAGATGCTAATTTTCCTTCGCAAGCATATTCTCACTGTCATGGTTGTCTTTGTCAATTCTAATCTTTACAATATTTAACAAAATTTTAGATTCTAAAATTGAGGTGAACAGCAGTAGTAAGGATATTTACAGAGATGTGAAGCATAGAGGTACAATCATATATATTCTAAAAGCCACTATTCACAGAGAGTGAAGAGAATAATTCTTGTTTTAGTATATACCAACAAGCTAATTACAGTATAAGGCAACCTCCAAACACGGATTGTCAAATGAATCTTGTTGTTTAACTGAACCATATTTGAATTCACATGTGACCAAAAACTTGATTCAGTGGTCTACTTTAGGTTCAAAGGACATCGACTGCAATAAGTCAAAGAACTTGAGTTTGTACAGAGACTAGCCATTTGTGAAGTTACACATCTTCTCAGGTTTTTCAAGGTTTCAGTTCTACTATAGTGGGAATCAATGGTTGATTAACTGAAAACATTGAACAGATTTGTGCTGAGCAAAGAGGTAATTAAAGAAACAATGTTTACATGAATTGAAACTATAAATTCAAGTCGACACCACTGACCATGTAGTGGCACACTGCCACAGCAACTTCAAGATGTTGGCAGAACTTCTTATAATAATTAAACTGAGAGTTTTTCAGTGGAAGTTGTCTTGGAATAATGGGCTATATAGAACAATCATAATATTACATACTTTTAATAATAATACATATTATTATTATTTTTGTTTTTGTTTGTTGATTTAATAGTGAACAATAATGTTCTAAGTTTCATTGATCATGATTTCAGGGATTTTCTTGTGTTTTCTAATGCCGACATTTTGAGAAAACTCTTTAATAAAACCATAATTAAATAGACTTTGTTTGTATATGTTTGATTGCCCCAACCTCACCTCATTGACTTACCGGTAATGATTTAATATATTTTTTGGTGTCAGTGTAAAAATGTAATGTTGTTGCTCTGCAGTCCCCGAAAATACTGGATCTCTGAGCATGATTTTACCTGAGAAATTATATAGGGTATTGTAGCAGGAGAGCACTGAAATGCTTGTTTTCTCAACTGCTTTCTAATATGAAGATGTGGAAATTCATGCGTCAAGTTGTACATATCCACAGGATTATGTCTGGTTAAACAAGGGATTTAGGATGACAAACACACTGTTTACACTACAAGTAAATAATCGGACTGCAAAATAGTCCCTTTGTCAGAAATGGCTGATAATTGACCAGTATTTCAAATAAGTTTACCTGTATGTTTGTGAAAGAGGAAGTTGAGGAGGGTCAGATGTTGCATAGCGACTGGTCAAGGCGAATGCGACAAGTGCCATGTGACTTACAATTCTTCTCTATCTCCTTTTCATGAACCAACCATGTAGGCAAACTTGCTTGAAGTGATAATGGTGCATTGTTCTTGTGTACTTTCCATATAAATACTTTCAAATGTACATTACAGGATCACTGAGAGATTGAAGAAAAAGAATAGAAAGTGTGATTGGCTTAGTGCCGCTATATGTCTCAATATCCACTAACTTATAAATATCAGTAGAGAAGAGGTGACAGACCACAACACTGGCATTAGCCTACTCTTATCCATACATGATCTCAATATCCAGTAACTTATGAATATCAGT
This sequence comes from Epizoanthus ramosus, assembly GCA_026413505.1. Taxonomy (NCBI): domain Eukaryota; kingdom Metazoa; phylum Cnidaria; class Anthozoa; order Zoantharia; family Epizoanthidae; genus Epizoanthus; species Epizoanthus ramosus. The sequence continues at coordinate 7,290 of JANVCJ010083977.1, read as the reverse complement.
AGAGAAGAGGTGACAGACCACAACACCAGCATTAGTCTACTCTTATCCATACATGATCTCAATATCCAGTAACATATAAATATCAGTAGAGAGGAGGGGACAGATCACTAAAACTGGCATTAGCCTACTCTTATCCACACATGATCTCAATATCCAGTAACATATAAATATCAGTAGAGAGGAGGTGACAGACCACTAACACTGGCATTTGCCTACTCTTATCCACACATGATCTCAATATCCAGTAACTTATCAGCAGACAAAAGGCAACAGACCACTAACACTGAGATTACCCTACTCTTATCCACACATGATCTCAATATCCAGTAACATATTTATAAATACCAGTAGAGAGGAGGTGACAGAATCAACCACAGTCACACTATTTCTGTCAAAGAAGGAGAAAACTATTTTGCAGTCAAGTATAAGATATTTAGGTGAATGTTATTTTGACTTCTTGCACAAGTATTGTACTTTATCATTGTTTGTCAGAATCTTCAACCGGGGCAAAACATCTCCACATATGGCTGTAATTTTCAGCATTGCGAATTTGTCTGCCCGTGTTGGTCCAATATTGAGAATTATAATAGGTTTCTCAGCTTCAGAAGCTGCAAGCACAAGACGATATGCTGATTGTGTTCCTGTTGTTGTCCCCATCACTAACATGGCATTACTTTCTGCTAGTCGATCATAAATTCCCTGAACTCTTGTTTTTGGAACAGAGTCGCCAAAGAAAACTACATGAGGTTTAAGGATTCCTCCACAGCTTACACATTGTGGGACCTTGAAGTCTTTTGTTGCTTCATCATCCACAAAGACATCACCATCAGGAGCCTGGCCTTGCCCTGTTGCATGCCAATTTGGATTCAGTTCTTCTATCTGCTGTTGAATTTTATGCCTTGGAGTACGTTTCTGGCAGTTAAGACAGATCACACTGGACATGGAACAAAGAAATACATGTCAGACATTTGAAGTGTACACTGCATGATAAATCTTATCTGAATAATTTGATTATAATTGTCATTAGGATCCAAACTTTTTCTTTTAAAATGGAACATTTTATATTTCAAATTTTGAAAATTCTACTCTTTTTTAGATAAAATGCTAAATTTGTTTCAAAGGGCTTGTGTCCTAGCTGTTGCAGCTTTGGTGACAGGAGCTGTCAAGAAGAAGTCCATAATATCGTACAAGTTATGCCCAAATCCTCACCATGAGGATTAATGTAATAATAATAATAATAATAATAACAACTTCAATTTATATAGCACGCACAATCCACTAAATGCCTGTGACGCTTCACAATATTATACCATGTATAAAAATGTCCTTAGAGGTATATAATGCATCCATACTTTGGTATTTCTGCCAATCAGGAAATAAAGAAAAATCTGGCAGAATAAGCTTTCTAAAATGATTTGGGGCCATCCCAATCTGACCTGGTTGGGAATGAGTATACTGGCAATTAATTCATGTGATTAATGAATCCTTATTTGATTTACCGTGAGCAGTGCCCAGAAATCCCCCTCCCCCCACAGCTGAGTGCATAAAATTGAGGTTACAGTATAAAGGCTATTATATTTATAGATCTTGCCTAGGGGAGCATACACGACTTTCATAATGGCGGAAGACGCGAACTAGTTACAGCACGCCATCATCCATTATGAAAATCGTGTATTGATGCCAAGTTGATAAAAATTCCCCTCTCAGGTCATGCCAGAATGCATGATATAGACAGAAATTGATATTTCTGCAGCATGGGAACAACAGGGACTGGGTATGACTCAGTCACAGTGCATTGTGGGTAATAGTGTATAGTAGATGTGTAAGCTCTTGCAGAGTCATTCTAGGCTGCAACTCCATTCAGTCAACTTGGAAAAAAATTCAATTTTTTTTCCTGTTTTTACGAATGTTATTAATAGTATAGGTTGTCACAATTGTAAGATGTTTTAAAATTTTGCTTCATTAATCATAGCTTCAACTCTTGTAACTGAACTGTAGAGATACCATCCTCTAGACCCCAGAGGAGTGTGGCACTGTGTGGTTTGGGAAATACATTACTTTCCAGTTTTCCTACAGGGTTTTACGGCTTTTCGTATCCGGCAGTGACCATAAAAGTTGTAATATAAATCTGTATAAGGTATAAATTTTATGCTATTGATGATATACGAAGGTATAGGAAAGAAAGAAATCCGGGAAGGCCCACGTTAGCATGACACAAAATACTCACTTCAAAGATTGCTATGTTGCCAGCATGGTTGTCCTGATAGTGTAGTGGTCATCACCCCGTCTAGTAATCAGGGGGACGTGGGTTCAAATCCCATTCAGGGTAACAAAGTTTTTCTTTCTCCTTTATTCCATATATGCTATTGATGATATATATATACTAATACAGTGTACGGAGTCCAGCCCATACTACCAAAAATAACCAAATTGGTTATATCTGTGTTGTGTTTATATGTAGTGGAGCTGAAATTTTCCCAGGGTAGCATGCCGTTGGACTACTCACGATTTGGGCTGGATCCATCCCTGCATTATAAAATAATCATTATTGTTTATACAAAGGGCCAAGGGTTCCACCCCCGGGTTCCACCCCATTGTCAATGGTTACATGATCGCATGATCTTTTTAAAAAAAATGGAAGACCAGAACAGCACTGAGCAGAAGGCAGAAGTATAAAACTTTAATAATAATACCTGTGCGCGCATCCATGCAACTCTGTTACCCTTCTTGACCCAGCTTTGGTGTGAAGTGCGTCCACATTCTGTGTAACCAGCCAGTGAAGCCCACCAAGTTGTTCTAACTTTGCCAAAGCCACGTGATTGTCGTTGGGTTTAAAGGATGAAAATATTGGCCAGCCAACGTAATTCCTTGCCCAGTAACGCTGTCTATTTTCAGGACTTCGAAGGAAGTCACGATAGTCCATAGGTCTAGATTCACTAATGGCGTATAGCCCCACACCTTCTGAGCGATAGTCCCGTATACCTGATTCTGTGGAAATGCCAGCTCCTGTAAGAACGAACAGTTTTCCATAATTTGCCACAAGCTCGTCAACTTTCGAAGTGGCTTCCAAAATGTATTCCTCGGATGTTTCGCACTGTGGGACATAAAGTCGATGATTACGACAAAATCTACAGTGAATTGTTACAATCTGAGTGAGAGACAACAATTGTCTACTTCTTTTGAAAACATTCGTCATATTCGTGCAAAAATTATAGAAGAACTACGCTAGAATCAGTCTGAATCACACAATGCATTTTCCTCCACTCCACAGGGGTCCGCCATTTTGAAACTTGACCATGTCACGTGAGAAACTAGTTCCAGTACTCTAATCTGATCTAAAATGCGCGGGATTAAGATTGCTGGACATTCATCGCCATCAACAAAAATATTATTCATTGTGTATGTTGATTCAAGGCAATCAAAGGGGATTCAACGGGGAATTCAAGTTCACATGGCATTCTTTCTGTGATCTCTGTACCTACTTGCAAACAGGGCTTCACAAAAAAGGTAGGGTTCCAAGAAGAAGAAGAAGACTTTCGCGAAAACATTTATTTAGTCCAATCAGCACTTTGACTTTCGATTTGAAGTCATTTCATTTGCCAGTTCAGCTCAGGGATGCGATTTAGTTTCAGCTAGCATCAACTGATCAAGGAGCCAGGAGTATATATAAAGTCATCTGTTGATCTTACAAAACGAGATCTGGGGACGATATCATCTGTGTATTTTTGAAAGTTTTGTTTGATCCTTGTGGACTTTATATCTGCACTTTTAGCTTTTTCATCCTAAGAACTTTGTAAAACAAATATTTTGTGATAATGACACGACTGATGACAAGTTGCCCACTGGAGGAACATCTACCAACTGAGCGCATCAATTCTGAGGTATGATTCAATAATTAATTACGTACTGATTTAATACTGTTCATGCACATTTTTTAATTCTCTCTCTTAACTTAATAATCGATGAAAATCGATATCAATCGATAAGTACAAATATAGATTAATTGATCATTAATCGGTGAACAATCCCTGACTGAAATTTGTGATCTTTCATCGATTAGCACTCTTGCGATCGACGGTCAGTGTCCAATGAGTGAAAAGAAGTGATCTAATGAAGCCTGCCACACACCTTAATAGCTTTGCGATAAGGCCATGAGAACTGGAGTCATAGAATACCGTCCTTGGATTTTAAAAATGTAGTGAGGCTTTTTTTCATTTTTCATTTTTCATTATTTTCAATACTCCAAAAATATGAAGCCTGCCGTCACACCCCTATTCTCTGTAGAGGTTCTGGGCACTGATTTAACTACCAAATGTGTCATATGACACTTGCGGTCGACGAACTGGACATACAACGACCGATCTGATTGGCTGACAGCTTCGGGGCATTGGGAACTTCGTCGATTTCCGGAAGGGTTCGGTTCCCGAGCTTTTGCTGGGGCGGGAAATCGCAGGGGAGTACGGTTTTAACGTTTTGGAGGCGAATTGGAGTTGCTCGTTGATTTTTTTTAGAAATAATGAAAATTTTTAAAATAATGAAAATTTTTTGCGGCAGCAATTTCGGCTTGCGGGCGGAGGACGGTATTCTATGACTCCAGTTCCCATGGCCTAACATTAAACCATGCAGTCCTTTTATAGGAATGGCCAAATCTGGAAATAGAATACGAATGTAGCTTGCTTCATTTGTTATTGTTTTGAATGTTAATAATATGTTGCAATTAATTACAAATTCACTTAATGTTGAGCGCAGCATTCTACACTTGGGCATATTTGCTGTTCTACTGAATGAGAGCCCCAAGTCGCTAAAAGTCGTTTTTAAAATTGGCCATTCTTGAGGATGTATTCTACACAATATCCTATGTTTCATGTTAATTTGATTGCATTACTTGGAATACAGCGGAGCTTGTCTAAATCTAAATCTAAATATTGTCACTATAGTAAACTTGAAAACTGTCCATGGCATGTGAAATTTCATATAATACACATGTAGACATAAGATAAATTAAAACTAATAAATGCATATTGATTTTACTCTTAAATAGCTAGTACCTTAATTAGTTTCATGATGAAATCGATTGCTGGTTTACATCGTACATACAACTGGGAATAGAACACACCACTGGTGCACCATTAAAATGTTCGTGGTCTCGGGGAAGTGACTAGTAATATCATTATATATGCAAACTGTTTATACATCAACACAGTATTTGAAATGATAACGATGACCGAGGACGAGGTGATATATTTTGCCTCGACTCCTGTCCTAGATTTCTTGTTCACAAATCAAAAAGTAATAACCAAACGAACCATTGGAACGCTAAAATGCGGTCGTTCCTCTTTCTTCATTGTATGGAAGGTCACAGAATTATTAGAAGTCTGACAGCTCAACTGACCTGAAATCCATTCGCCATCTTGAAACAGGAGTTCGCTGTTACCAAGCTTCAGCTTAACGAGTGCATTACTCGAGTCCCCTGTGTCCGCAGCTTCTCCAAGACTGAGATTCGATTTGCTAAGGTTAGCTGAACCTGCCTCGAGCTTTCGCCTTGGAGATTTCTCTTTCTTTCTCCCAAACAAGGGCATTTTAGAAGAACCTGTTGAAGATATTTTCCCGCGTACGACAGCTCAGGCGTCCAAGACAACCGTAAACAACTGAGCAGCCAGGCTTTCAGGGATGGCCGATGCCCTTGGCGATTGGGTACTAGAACCCAGTTTTTAGCAACGTTCATTGCATTAAAGAAGAAGGTGACTAGTTTGGCCGGAACACTGCATACTTATGCCAGTTGCGCCTGTGCAGCCCAGATGCCGTGTCAACCAACTAAGGGCTATAAGAATCAAGTGACTCATCTTTCTTGTTGGGGAAAAAGAGTTAAAAGGAAATAAAGTTCCTTACTTCAATGCTCGTTCTCGCAGCCTCAAGATGTTCTTTTTCAGCCTCAACGTTCTTTTTATAAAACAAGGTTTTTATTAAAAAAGGAGTGTATTCGATAAAACTATGAACAAAATATTTTAAAAATTCAGTTGAATATTGGAAAGGGTACGGATTTAAATTCAGAGGAGGCTCGCACATATGAGCCTCTTCGTATTCTAGGAAACTCAATGGAGTACGTCCACTCTGGAGTACAATCCTTCTCAATATTCATGTTTTTTCGGTTCAAGATTATGTCCTGAATGTTTAGAAATAATTTAGTTCATGCCCTTGAAATGCATCTCGGATAATGTGAAGAATGTGCCCACCAAGGCCTTTTCCGTTTTCGAACCTTGGGGAAGCTTTGTTCGCATGGCGCTGTGTGGCTCGAATAGCAAGCATTTTTTTCAATGCGCTGTGCACATTATATGTACTATATAGGCAGCGCATGTAAATTAAAGTGAAGTGAAGTGAAGTGAAGCAAAAGATATTGAAACTCGAACAACGCTTATCAAAGGGGGCCATAGCATGTTTTTTTGTAGGATGCAAAACATCCCTTTCCTTCGCTAAAACTCAAACAATCCTGCAGTCACAGCGAGTTCAGTTTGGCGCGTAAACTGCACGTGGTTAATGTAATGGAACATTGATGAGACAAAGAAGTCACGCAGCCGGGGGAAAAAGGCATGGGGAAAGAGCATACTTGCTCAGACGGCGATCGACATTTTCGGATTTGCAGTCTAGGATTTGAGCTGTTGGAGAAGGGAACACAGTGGCTAAGTGTATGTGTAAATCCGGGTACTAGCTAAACCGTTTGTAATATATTTATTCCATTAGACAAACGATAGCTGGACCGTTCTGGTACTTGCTAAACCGTTTGTAATGTATTTATTCCATTAGGCAAACGATAGCTACACCGTTCGGGTACTAGCTAAACCGTTTGTAATGTATTTATTCCATTAGACAAACGATAGCTACACCGTTTGCACAAGAGCTTAACAATTTAACCACTGCCTGCACCTTTTGTACATTTTGGTATTTTTGGTGGCGATGGCTGCCTATAGTTTGGGATAAAGTTACATAAGATCGAGTACATTATATTACATAAAATTGAGAATTATCTATACTTACAATAATAATGCTGGAATACTTCTCTCTTAGAAAAAAAATTGTCTAGTGATTAATAATAAAAATATGGGAAATATATATACATTTAAAAATATGTGAAAAATTCTTGTGTGAAACCCATTTACTAGCTTGAAAAACTGCTAAATTCATCTCCATTGTTAATACCTAAGGGTTACGAAGTCCCGAGTTGGTGTTGCCACCACCCTTCTCTTTCTTTTCTGGACTTGGCACTACCATTCGAAATTTCGAAGCCGACAATTG
>JANVCJ010083966.1:0-10973 GCA_026413505.1 Epizoanthus ramosus | reverse complement strand
TCGGGAAACCAATCTATAGGACCGACACACGAATTTTCAAAGTTGACAGTCTCGGCGTTTGGATGACGTAGCTGAACGTTTCCCATTTGAGTAAGGGTACCCGCAGAAACTGACGTATTTCCAACTCTGTAGGGTTGTTCATTTGGAGGGTGAACTTTGTCTTGACACCAGAAAACTGCATTGTCTCCCTGGCTATAAGCGTGTTCAGAACTTAGAATTTCACCCGACGGTACTGCGATGTCTTCATTAGAACAGTTTGGAGGTGGGTTAGCTACCATCACTTGACCGTTTGGAGTAGGATTTTCCTTGATAGACATCAGATCCAAAGTTGTGTTAACGACCTCTTCTATACGATTCATCTGTGACTTTAAGTCCAACCATTCTTCCAAAGAGAGAGTGACTCCTGACTTAGTTGGAAAGCTCTGGCCTGTGACAGGATCAGTTTTGTGATACCTCACATGGACTTTCAAGTATCCCTTGTAGTCAGTGACTGTGACATTGAGACCACGGTCTCCCAGTTTGAATAAAAAAGCCATCGTTTTTTCAAAAAAGTACAAGGTGTTGACTTGATGAACACTCGATAGATATCGTGATAGCTCTGACTGGATGCTGACACCAAAGTCCTAGTTATATACCTTATACATGATGGGAGGAGTCCTGTCAGGTTGATTGGCACATTCCGATGGCGCTCATTAGTATGGATGCCACAAGTTGCTCATTGGTATGCCGCGTTCACCACTCAAATGTGTGAATGTTCGTTACATTTCTTTTGATTCTCTCTTTGACGGCGTCACCTTTTCTTGGATCCGCAGGAACACGCTCCCAGAACTTTGCGCGGTCTTTGGCGTCTGGGAGTAGGGCGAATAGATTTTGCTTAAACCGTTTCTGTAGTTCCCGTAGATTCATGCATCGAAATGATTCATCAAAGTACATTTCCACTTGTTCAGCAGAAGTAAGCCTCAAACACAACTGGTTCTCCCTGGCAATTTCACATCCACAACAACGCTGGTTCAATATCTCATTTAATTTACTACATGTTAGCATGGCACACCCATTGACATACGTGGCTTCCAAAGTATCGAGCTTTAAAGACATCTTGATAAGTTCGACAATATGAGTGCCTCGGTACCACTCAACGAGTAATTATATACTGTTCGTAAAAGGGGGGGGGAGTTTACTCTTACGATTGACACATTGCATACGTGCCTACATTCCGATGGCGCTCATTACGTATGGATGTCGAACATTGCATACGTACCTAACATCCCAGTGGCTCATTAATGTGTTAATTTATGGATGCCAATGGCGCTAATGGGTATAACTACTAATACAGTCACTTGTGTGCTCTATAGAAACGTTTTATTATAGTTCGTTTTTATCTTAATGTGTTGTAACGTACTTAGATAACATTTTTCTAGTTGAGTTCGTTAATTTGTTATCTCTTCCTTTTACTGTTCACGACTTGTAACTTAACAGTTAAAACCACACTTGCTTGTTGTTGTTTTTTTTCATCATATTCACCTGTTATATGTCCAGCAATTCTTTAGAAAAGAGAGAAACGAAATGAGTACTGAGCACTATAATAAGGTTCAATAATGTTGAATGATTATAGCAATACTTACGTTTCCACTGCATCGGGAACGAATCCCCAACGCCGCAATATATAACAATCGGAGTTCAATGGACTCTTCCGAGACCGCCATCCTGTTTAAAGAAAGGTTTTGGCTGTTTAATCCTACTTTTTTCAAAGTTTCAGCCTCCCCCTCCTCCCTCCTCAAGTGTATTAAATAGTTACATGTTTACCTTCTGACTCATCTTTCCCTCCTTCTTCTCTCCTCAATGGCCTTCATAGCTCGAAAGCCAGCACATCCAGGAGTGTTCTGAATGCAGGAAACAAACAATTATTAGGGAGACAAAAAAGTTGAAATAAAAGAAACGGTGGTACTGAATATGTGTAGGAGACTGGAATCTAGGTTGTTACAATACAATGCAATGCAATATTTATTTTGGGTCGGGGGCATAGGGAGTGGTTGCCTATTCTCCCGAGCCAGAGGCTCGTGTTAAAAATGCTCGACCATTAAAAATAGGAATAAGATGCATTTAAAAAGTTACAATGCTATGATTAAAATGTTAAAATTACAAAAATATGTAGGAAAAAACATTAAAAATTGTATATAAATGTTAACGCGAAAAAGTATGGATAAAATGATTGTAAAAGGTTATAATATACAACGGTTGCATCGGCATCCTGAACGTGTTCTGTCAGCCAAATTTAGGTTAGAGATTGACTTTTTGAAGAGAGAAAGTGTTTGGAAGATTGAATATTATCTGTTGTTTTGTAATATATTATAACTAATAAAAAGAACTGATTACCATGTTAATGCGTGCTGTGTTGAATGGGACTGGGTACTTGTAAAATGTAAAATGTACTTGTAAAATGATATTAAAATCGAGCTGTCAAATATATGTGGGAAGAATCAAACACAGCAAACAATTGTGAACTTTTAATTATTTAATAGCACAAAGCCAACTAATTATTTACAGTTGATTGATTTAGTCATCAAAATTAAAATAATGACATATAAATTCGGACTCACTCGGTCTTTCAGTCATGACACACACATACATACTGTAGAAAAGAAAGTCAACTGTACATGTTTACAAAAAAAGACAAAAAAAAAGTTCAAGTTATTCGAACTTAATAAGGCGACGCGCACTTCGTGTTGGAGTCGCCCCGTATGGCGTATCCGGTAGTGTCGTCTCATGTGCAGAGTCGTCGGATAAAATTATCAGCTCCGGTGGCAGAATGTTTGGTTGGACCATGCATTGCCCCAAAGGGGTGATTGGGGTCACCCCCATGGACCACATTGGGTCGTGTCTTGGTCTCTCAGGAATGGGGCTGCACTGCGGACTTGAGTACGAGTGACTTTCAAGTCTCGCCACACGACGTCTAAGATGTCTGTTTTCTTTTTCCAGGTTGGACAACCTGTCGAGGACGTTCTCGAACAGGTTACTGATGTGAGTGAAGGAAGCATTTTCTTCCTGAAATTTACAAACATGCATGTGTATTAGAATGAGCAAGACATATCTCAGGTAATATGACAAAGTCAGAATGAACCATGAGGAATGAACTTTACCATCATACTTTCCAGAACTTTTCCTTCAATCATCTGCATGACTCTGTTGTTCATCATTACCAAGTTTAGAAAGTACATCTATTTACTTGGCAAGTTTTTCAAATCACAGGAAATTAGGATTTAAGCAGACAACCAGAAATTATGGTTGTTTTTTGCCGTAATGTCCGCAACTCACCTTCTTAAATTAATTTATTCATGCTTATCAAGAGGAATGAGAAAATATTTTGGCAAAATATATTGGCTCACCCAATGTATTCAGTGCAGAAGTCTGAGCAGCTCAGTTAGTTTTGTGAAGATTTTACAAGAATTTCTAATTGAAAATTTTGCCTCTGAATGTAATGTCCGCAACGTGGAACTGACCAACTATATATATAAACATCTTAATAACCGAGTGTGAGGTCTGTCCGGGAGAATATTTTGCCCAAGGTCTTTCATTGTACAGACCGAGCGGAGCAAGGTCTATACGAAAGACCGAGGGCAAAATATTCTCCCGGACAGACCGAACAACAAGGTTATTACGATTTTTATTATATGGCTCATTTGTGTTTATTTTTATTTCTTTCAACATTGTTTTAAGTCCGCTACAGACGAAAAGTCTGTACGTCGGTAAGTTACAGACCTAACTTTCAGCCAATCAGAGCGTGTGATTTGGTTATTGGCCCTAGAAATCAGAGTTGTCATATAATAAAATGTGGTATTGACAGCTCAGAATCGCAATTAGTTTATAAAGTTACAAGTTTTGGCTAAAAATATACAGACTAGAGAATAATAGAAGCATTTGATTCATGTGAAAGTAAAGTGTGCTGGGGTTAGTTCAACTAATAGTTGTATATAAAATGGTATATTCCATAACAATATTAGTTATATTTCATAACTATTAGTTCAACTAATAGTTGTATATAAAATGGTATATTTCATAACAATTTCTTAAAACTTGAAAGCTTGGAATTCTCAAACATTTGCAGGACAAGGGTTATGTGTACCTTATTAGTCTGGATCCAACCTCAGCCTTTCTGTTTAGCTTCTCTTGATCAGATGTAGCTGTTAAATGAAATAACCAACAAGGTTAATTAACATTAATTTGTTTAGTTATCTCATTGATCAAGATATATATTCTGCTGGGTATGTAAGAATGCATGGGAAATTCCCAGACTAGGAACTCCCAGGAAAAAGTTATGGGAAGGAACATATTTTATGGGTAGGGGAGGGGGGAGAAAATCAATGATATTTTGGCTGTCCCCCAACTTGATACCTGCAATATGTGGGCTAGTGCACCAAGTCTGAACCATAAGCAATATGCAATGCAGTAGACAGACTGCGCTTTTCTGAAAGAAAATCTGGTCCAATATTCTTAGGTTCTTAGGGTGTGTATGAAATATTTTTTGATTGATTGATTGATTGATTGATTGATTGATTGATTGATTGATAGATAGATGGATAGATAGAACTATGTAATATTCAAAATTTAAAAATGGATAAAATCTAGTGAAACTATTACTCTAGAGTTTCACTGTTCTCACACAAATTTTATACTTGTAATTTTAAACCTGCTTAACTGAAATCCTTTTAGTCTGAAGATCTCCTCACTGCCTTTAACTCTAGAGTAACAGTTTTACTAGATTTTATCCATTTTTAAATTTTAAATATTTTATAGTTTTACATGCTCTATACCCACTGCATATTGAGCCTAGATTAGTAAGTCACTCATTAGATAGATAGATACATTACATACTTATTAGATAGAGAGATAGATAGATAGGCAGACAGACAGATAGATCTATAGATAGATAGGGTAGATAGAAAGACAGACAGACAGACAGATACTTACTAACATAGATAGATAGACAGATATAAAGTTGCATGATAGCAATCTTGACTACGGTAACCATAAAATCTGCACTAAGCTTTCAAAACATTCATTACTTATGAGAAATACCTCAAATGAAAACCAGTTGAAATACATCCCATTTACAAAAAATGTAAATTGGAAGAGTTTGAGACAGCCATATAGTTTAGGCAGTAAATCTATGTAAGTCTATTCTTACAAAATGTTCTCAAGGAACATAATTATAATTATTATAGACAACTGAATCAAAAGGTATAATTATTGGTTTTCTCCATCCCCTGCCAACTAAAAATATTACAAAGCATTTTTTAGAGCTTTGGAAAATCATAGTCTTAAAATAATCAATATTTATTCATACAAAAATCCTAACCAATTACAATTTTATTTTCATTGAAGATATCACATAATTTCAAGAAAGATGTTTTGTAGGACAGACCAGACATTACACATGTCAAGATTATTTAATTGTAGCTGAGTTTTACTCTTGCTCTGATAATAAAGCAGCAACTATCAGATGATACAAGACAGACCTTTTCAGGCACCAATTCTGATCACTCTCTCCATCATAACAGAAAAATAATAATACAATTATTATCTCACAACCAAGAAGTCTTTTTCTAAATTGCCTGGAATAACAGCAATAATTATCATGGTGGTAATATTACTTCACGAAGGAATATAGGAAACAACATATCTTCACGTTATTTGATAGCCAAAGTCTAAACATTTTCTTAAATTGTGGTAGAAACAGATTCTAATCTACAGTGAACTGATATTAAACCTACTTGTGGAGTAAATACTGAGATTGAATATATTAACTATCTCTGTTTTATAATTGTACAGAAACAGTCTTGAAAAATTGAAATTCTTAAATACTTACTAAGGTCCAAATTATCCAGAATAGTTGGACTCACTAAGGTAATAACTTGCCGTATAAAAAGCATATTGTACAGCAAAGTTTTAGGGCAGTAAACATTACACGTCTACGAAATTACTCCGTAATGTATATTCTCTATTTTAACTCTGGCCCATCAAGTAAAGACTAAAAGGAAACCAAGGTTATAATTGGTTAAAATATAATTATTGTTCAAATAAACACTCCCACATCAGATGCAGGTGGTGGGAAGGATCCACAAATATGAGAACCAGACAAGAACTTTCAATGAAAAGAAATGTTTGTATATAGTGTGAAAACCAACAGATATAAATGAATAAATATGTTATTTTTTCAGTATTTGTCAAAATTTTTGATTTGTCAAATCAGATACATACTGGTATTACAATTAAGAAAATGAATTTCAGAAACTGATCAACTTCTATTCTCTCCTTTGTACCATCAATGCAAAAAGTAGTAGTGTGACAATGAGAATAAAGACGCTGATCAGAAATTGCAAATTTTCCAATTTAAATTAACCAATTCTCCCAGCTCTGTTCATAAGAAATGCACAGAGATTAGAAAGGAGAATTTAGTGACAGAATATATTATGATCACATTTTGTGCTGAATTTGATGTAAATAATATTTCATGTTGATATTCATTCTTATTGCCTTATTTCAGACTTTGGCTTATACAAGTATTAATTATTAGTATAAACTCCTGCTGTTTTTCATTCAAGCAATCTGCAAAGAAATTACAATCACAGCATTTTATTTTTATAATATTTTTGCATCATACTAATGAAAAGCTACTAAAGGAAAGAAACTTGCAGGTAGTCAAAACATTTTGTAATTCTCCAACATTCAGAAATCTTTATTCTAACTCAAAGTTAATTTATTATCAATCAGTCAAATGAGTTTAGAGTTTCAACAGCTTCAAAAACTGACAAAAATTAGAGACCAGTTTTCTATCAATTACAAAAATTATATCAGTATCTCAAATTATTCACAAAATCTCATCAATATTTTGAGAATATTTGACACGCCATTAAATATTAATAACTGTGAATTGAAGAAAGAAAACAAAAAGTTTGCATCAACCTCAAATGAGGTAACCATACGTAATTATCAAATGTTATTATAGATTAAACAGCACTTCTACTCTTTATCAACTCCTTAAACAAAATCTTCCTTTTCCTTTCCAAATAATATAGCCACTGAAGAAACACCAAAACTGCTGTAACATCTACTCATGGTATTAGCATACTGTTGGCATGAAGACCATGAGTAACTAGAATATCTTAAGCCATATTTTGATTACCAAAATTACAATCACATGTATAGCATTATTTCTTCATAAGAATCTTTTTGGGAAAACTGGTCAAAAAAGGGGTTTTATTAAAATATTTTATGGCCCTTTAGAACTGTTTCTAACATAATACATAAGATTTTAATTTTAGATAAGATAGAACATAGATATATTCAGACAACATGGCAGTGTACTTTCAAAAAAAATCTTTGTTTGTTAAATATTGACATAACCAGTATAAACAATATCAGGATATTGTCTTGTTAAAACCAATATTATCTGGCATAACAATAATTAAAACCATTTTTCTGAGGTCCACTTGTACCTAAGATACCATATTGGTGTGATCTCAATTTCTTTTTAACTGGAAAATCTCTATGTTTGATTGACATACATTTATTTTTTCCAATTGTTTCAACTTTTTCCTGTAATTATTTTGTTATCCTACTCTCTACACCAATAAACAACGAATCGCTTGTCAAGCTAAAATTTCAGGACTTTTCCAGGAAACTTCTCAAACTCTTTAAAGTGTATATGACCTATTTTTCATTCTGCTTGATTTTATATGATTTCAACCTCCTGAATCTATTGGCAGAAATAATTTTTAATGAAACCTAATATTTGTGCCATAATTAAGCTTCAAAGTTCTTACAAGGGCCACACCCTTTCAAATCGACCGAACACAGGAGCGCACGAGAGGAATGATTCCAAGTATATTGATGACGTAAATAAAGGCAGCGCTCGCTCTTAGAAATAGAGTTAGAGTTGGTCAAAACTTACAGTACAAACGCTAGACTTACATAATATTTATTATTTATATTATAATATGCAACAACAAGTGAAGAACTGAAGAATGCAAACACAATCGAAACAGAGTGAGGAATTTGGCGAGCTTCCTTGTTTCACGTCACAGAGCATGAATTAGTCACCATTCTTCCTGTGCGTTACGGTGCTCGGTCAATTTGAAAGGGTGTGGCCATTGTAAGAACTTTGAAGCTTAATTACGGCACGAATATTAGGTTGAATTAAAAAATTCTTTCTGCCAATTGATTCAGGAGGTTGAAAATATACAAAATTAAAGAGAACTAAAAATAGGTCATATACACTTTCATAATTCATCAAGCAACACAAATGGAAACCAATACCATGATGTGTTTTGATATGTGATGAAGAACTAATGGGTTTTGCATACATCAATTATCATCAATCAAAACTTAAATTGTTTGAAAATTTATATCAAGCACTCAAAACAGTGTTCTTGACTGAGGTTATAAATTTATAGTAACTACAGATTGAAACACTAATCTTAGTTAAATTAAACTCTCAATTTATTAGTAGTAGTATTAATACTATTATTATTATTATTATCAATCCAAAGAATTTCAAGATCTATCTTCTCCTTACTGTGGTCACACATAAACAAACAGTACTTATTGAACATTGTGAGAAGTACGTATCTGATCATTCCAGCACATTATATCAACATGATGCACACCCAATTTCTCCAAATTAATAGTCCTGTTCATGGTTCCTAAATTGTAACCAAGCCTTTGCATGAAACCGAGACGAAAGTTGTCCATGCTTTGATACAAACCTTCTTTCTTTTGATGTGTAAATTATAACTATTGTGATATTATATATATATATATACTTTATTTCTGTTAATACATTTCACACCTCTAACAGTGCAAGGACAACCTTTGCCTCAGGTTCAGGCAAAGGCTTGGTTACAATTTAGGAACCGTGAAATGGACTATAATAATTGCATTTTCAAGCAATGCATACAAATGGCAAAGAGAATTTGTGTATATTTGCATTTTGAGTAAAAACTGTAATCATGGTACTTACTTTGTATGATGTTTCTCTGTTCTAGATCTTTTATGCTTGGCCGTGATTTCAGTTTGAGAGCTAAGCTATCCTTTCTCCTCACTTTGGAAGCCAGACCTGATTGAGAAACCAATCTTTCATGTTACTGATATCACAAAGGGGGGGTCTAAATTATGAAATTATTTACACTCTGACATCAACAAGCTTTCATTTCAACTAAATGCCCACTGTTTTGATGTGACTGTACATTTTACCCAATATGAATACTCGAAATGATATTTAGTCGATTCTTACTGCTGAAAGTTAAGGGCACTTTTCATCCTAAATGAGTGAAAACACAAATTAGACCCAAGAAACACTGGCATATTTTTCGGGCCAAAAAAATTCTCAGCATATTTCTGACTCAATTGAGTGGGGTCCCATGGCATCCAACATAAGACAGAAAATAAAATGCTGACTGTAACCAGCAGCTAATGTTGAGGTGTGAACAAGTGCTGATAGTGTGAGATTCTAGGGGAAATCATAACACCCCCTAGCTGTGGGCCTGTAAGAGTAAATGTGGGCCTGTAAGAGTAAATTTAACAAAGGTCCTTACAAGTAAAGGTAATTATAGCTATCATATTGGAGGAGAGATCAAGATTTAATCTTCTACGGTGGAATCTATTATCCCAGGATTGGTACAAGAGGTTTCTTCTTTCCATGGTCTGTAACTCTTTCAAAAACTAAACTCCTGGGCCCAGTTTGGCAAAAATTTCTTCATCTACAAAACATGATCTGATGCTTATAAAATACTATAATTAAAATATTGCTCAGAAACCCAGTTGAAAAACCTGGCACGATGGCCCAAATCACTCTATTAGGTAGTATGCCCAATCACAGGTTAAAATCATTTTACCCTAGTGGTTAACATTTTAAAACCAACTTTTGATCAACTGGGATCTGGTGCTGCTGAATATCTTTACATTGTCAAGGATATCTAAATATTCCAAAAATTTAACTGCCAGTAATAAAAGAGAAAAATAGTATAATTATATGGTTCACGCAAAAAGATCAAGGAAAAAACCTTCAACCCTCTGCCAATGGCCCTCGAATTCTACTACTGCAGCAACTTCATATAAGAAATTCTCCTAAAAACCTGTAACTATGCCATCGTGGATAATCTCATCTTCTGAGTCACTGGAAGATTCTTCATCTGCTAATGGTGCACCAAACAGCGACTGTTGTTGTGGATGTTCATCGTCTGTAGAATCATCATCACCTGCAAAACTATCGAAGCAAAAGTGAATGCAAACACTGAAGGTATCTCAACAACACATGTATGGTAATAACAGCCTTAAAACAAAAACATTTACACCCTGGCTTGTAATACATTGTAAATCTCCAGTCTGAAATACCAAAAATTACAAAAGCACCCCTCCATTAATTTCCCGCCAATAAGGTGGAAAGTTTTCTTTACTAAAATGAGGATCATAGCAATTCTTAAGCTTATAGTAATGATAATTTTAGTTGAAAAATAGTTCATAGTTGACCAAAATCTATCTATCAGTGTAGTTTTTCAAAATTTTCCAGGGCAGCTGGGATACCCTCCCCCTGACAACTTGTCCCTTTGGCACATAGTGGTATTTTCTATATTGAAAACTGAATGAACATGTCTGTTACTTGTATTACCAAAATTAATAGAAAATTTTTATGTCAAATTGTTTCCCAACCTTCTCACTTTGTTCTGGTTTGATGCACCGTATTTCTGTCTGTAGTAATCTCCAGTCCTTGTGACCCAACCTTGTGGTTTGCTTTGGTAATGAGAAACAAAATATAAACAAAACAGTTAGTAAAACATCAACTAGAAATATAAATATAAACGAGCATCAGTATCTAGAACTTTGCCTTTACTGTATGTATTTACACCCCCGGGTTGGAACACCTGGAAAGAAAATGATAGGAGGTGGGGGGGGGGGGGAACCCTAAAGTTTAAGGAAAT